>SZWC01013220.1:38492-55439 GCA_023375785.1 Penium margaritaceum | reverse complement strand
TAGATGTAGATATAGATATAGATATAGATATAGATATAAACATAGATATAGATATAGATATAGATATAGATAAAGATACAGATATAGATATAGATATGATGTAGATGTAGATATAGATATAGATATATATAGATATAGAGCACGTAAGGAGCATGTAATCATCTTGAAAACAGTTGTGGGCATGTTCTGTGTAAATGACTGTTAAACATTTTATCTATTGCACAGTTGCATGTGCATCATACAAAATTATTTATCTCCATCTTCATTGTCATTCTCCAATTGAACTTGCATCTCATTATTGCCTAGAGATTCCGTGATAAGTTATACATCCATTATTTTGCAACCTCCTCCTACCAAAATGTATATCACAAAGTAAATAGTGAATTCGTGATTCAATGTTTTTTTAATCTATATTTATGAGGGAAGGAACTCCTTACCTTCATTTTGGATGTTCATGGTCAACGTTTCATAAACGTTGGGTGGAAACAACATCTGTAACAAGATTGGACGTATGCTACTACATTTATTTATTTTTTCTTGCTAAATTCAAATTGCACGGGTCCATTTCTCCTCGCTCATTTATGTTATTTTAATTTTGGTTACATGTATTTACATTTTGATTTTTTATACATCTAAGATTTTTAAGAAATTACTTAGATATCGAAGTGATTTACAAAAACCTCAAAAGTTGAAAATGTAAATGTTCTACGCTCAAATTTCATATTAATTTTTTTGTGAATTTGTAGTTGTAGAACTATTTATGAGAATTTCGTGCACCATATTTGATTTTTTCCATTATAAGAAACGATAATTCGTTGAGTTTATTTTAATTTTATTGAAAATGGTAGCATGGTATTAGGAAGATGAACCCACCAAGTCTCTTTCAAACATCTACAACTCGACTCTTTCATCTAGCAGCTCGAAAACCTTTTCAAATCTTGATTTCTCACGTACATGACACTCATTTTATGTCTACCATTGGGTCTTTAAAGGAGCCTTCACCCCCTGTAAAAAATCTTTTCTTTTCAATATTTTAAAAAATGGAGACGTTTGGGAAGACTTAAACCTACTGGTTGAGTAAATTTCAAGTATATTCTTTTGCAAAGTTGAAAAGAAGCCTCAACCTATCTTTGAAATCCTCGTTGCACACATCAAGAAGAGCTTAAAGATAGATGGAATACCCATTTCAAGTATTTTTTTAATTGAAAGAGTTTGCAAGGCATTCTTATCATAAGCTGAAGGAATATTTTCTACCTCACATCTGTATTATCAAGGCCATTGTTTTCGGGGCTCTATTTTGGTGCTCAAGCGACCTTGCCTTCTTCGAGCGGTTATGATTATTGTGAAAAAGGTAAAAGTCATTTCTCACCAACTTGCATCACACCATTCTCTTCTACATTGCCTTGGTAGATTGTTTCAGCACCCTTGGACATAATGAATAGGTTTTGCATTGCTTAAATGAGGATCATTATTCATGGTATTTTCATGCAAACGTGAATGCAAGAAACTATATGGATAATGCTTCTTGTATGAGAATTTGTTTGGTGTTCGAGCAATAGCAGTTAAGTATATGAAGTCCGAGCCTAAAGACGCAGTTTTTGGTTTGGAACTGCCTTTGGACAGCCTTCATGCGAAATCCACATCTCGGGGAAGAAGAGAGTCTGATTGTTACGGAACGAAGTCCTACAATGTCTGAATCATGTCGTGGTTACTGTCATGCCATTGCTGTTATGGCTACCGGGTTTTCGGATTGCTATTCATTGGTCGAGCGGTCCTGGTCAAGACAACCTGCCACCGTAGATTTCAGTTCCTTGTATTCTTCCTTCCCATCCTGGAGAGTTTCAGTCAAGTAGCTTTGAACGTGCTTTAACTTGCGTGTCCCACGTAAGCACTTTGAACGGATGGATCGTTTTCTTGACTAGAAGTTGCCGCGTTTTTCGAGGATCTATGATTCTCTATTCTCGCTTAGACCATGTGGACCCGCTATGTTGGTGCGTAGCGGATGGTCGAGTTTGCGCGAATGTGTGTACATCGGCTTTCTGATCGTCGCGAAGGCGCCTAAATGCGCTCTTGTAGCGCTTCACGAATGATAAAACCGTAGATGCATGGCTGCGTGGCCCCGTAAGTGGTTGAGAATTCTACCGTGAATCGCATTGTACAGGTGTAACGATTACTCGAAATCGCCAGCTTTTAGCGATTCCATATGCGATTTTTTTCTTTCCATTGAAAGTAGACCCAATCTACAGTCTTGAAAAGACTTAGAGGCTCAATCGCTTTTTCAACATTCGCGAGAAAGTCCCAAGCATGTTTGGACTTGCGACGTTTTGACACTTCCCTGCAGATCCGAACGTCAATCTCGAAACACGCGAAGCACAAACCCTGTGGAAAGCGAAAGCAACAATGGAGCTTCCCGCCTGTTCGAGTCAATGACCTATACTGGAGCGGAATCGGTGAAGAATCACATCATCATAAACAAATCGAGCGGGATGCACTGCTGCTGCTGGTAGGAGCAAGGTATCGGTTTATCGCCCTCCTTCAAACGCGGCTCGAGCTATCTCGAACTGCATCGCTGCCTCTGCTCGCATCGGCGGCCGGCAAGCAATCCCAAAAAAGCAGATTGCTGACTAATTTGCGAATCCAACTACGATTTAAAATCGATTTCGCTCATTTTTAGACTACAGGAAAGCATTCCGCCGGTCATTTTCGTGGCTTGGTAGTGTTCTCGGAGATCTTTCGAGTACGATCCGCAAATTGGCGTCCTCACCATTTTTGGAGACATCCTAAGGGTGCGTAACCAGGAAGCAATCTTCATGGGCGGCAGGTTCGGGCGGCAGCTGCTGTGCAGGTGCTTTTTGACGTGGACAAGCCTGTCATTTTGGTCTGTAGCGGTGGGACCCAGGGCCACCAGCTGGTGCAAAGGATCATGTGCGGAAGTTCTGTAGTATGCGCAAGCGCAGAAAAAAAGGGCGAAAATTCAGGCGAATGGAACCAGAAAAGCCTGCACTGTCGGACGAGACAACAAAAAACCAAACGATACTTTCGCATTACGCGTGATGTCCGGGGACCGGAGGGGCGACCAATGTGATTACAATGATGGTTAGGACATCTCACATCCGGAATGAAACACGTGTTCAGCAGGTGCGACTCCCACGTTTATGCAACGAACATAAATTAGATGTTTCATTCCACCAGACCACGCGCATTTTGTGCTCTCGCACAACCTTTTAGTCATACATAATTTACTTGTTCGGCGAGCAGATATGCCAAGTTGCATCGGACCAGACCAAACGTATTTACTGCTCTCGCACGGCAAACTTATTCTCGGAATTATGTCCGGCAGTTAGTATGTATCGCAGTCGACAAGACGCCCTAAGATGGACACTTCACCGCCACATGGAGAACCTCCTTCACCTTCGAGCAAAAAGAAATGTCCGTTACATCTAACGGGACCACGATAAACCTTTCCATCGAAATGAGCATCATTCGCTCGTGTTGACGAACACAATGCGTCGTATCTTACGCCCTGACCAGAACGAACATAACATTTAGCGTAACATTTCGCACGTCGAAAACGATGTTTCTTCTCCCGTTCTCAAAAGTACAAATCAGTTGCACTGTCGGACGAGACAACAAAAAACCAAACAACTCTTTCGCATTACGCGTGATGCCCGGTAAAAAGGCTGGACCGATACGATAACATTGCTGGTTCGGACAGCTCACATCCAGAATTCACTTTTCTGTTTACAGCACGTGTCATTTCCACAGTCGATGCCATGAACCCAATTAACTTCGTTGCCGAACAGAAACTCCAAGTTTCATTCGACTAGACCAAACATATTTTCTGCACTCGCGCAAAACAGTTTTCTCCTTTTGTGTACTAACCGTCATTTATTCGTTTGACATGACAAATCGTTTTCCAACTTGAATGTTTCCTCGCATGGCTTCCCAAGAGGTCGTATTTACGTCCGTCTGATCAAAATGCATGTAGGACCGCCGTCTTCAGAATTGGACATCAGATACCTCGATTAGACCGCTGCTGTCGTCGGCATTACAGCCGATCTGACTGCTCTCTTTGCTTGGGCTGATCTATCGGTCGTCCGAAGCACGGGGCTCTTTCGCCTCGCTGCTACGGCTGGATTGTCCGCGATATATTCGGTAAGGTTAAGCAGCCTGAGCCGTCGATTCTCGATCTAGAGCAAGCCCCCCATCTTACCTCCCATGAAAGAGTGGGTGTATTACCAATAATGTTACAAATGTGCATCATTACTGGATCGATAAATACATCATGCGTGAACAACATTTTGTGAGGTGATAACAACCTTACTGGATGCATCAAGAAGTTCTTACAAATTAGTGGAACAATCCACAAGCACACTGAGGAAAAAAAACCTTTATAGGACCTTATCTAATTAAAATACACATTTGCGAGCGACAAAAATGTGGTCTTCAATTTCATTAACCCGAACATCCTTTGTTTGGTTTCTGTTGGCAAAACAACTTTTCTTGACTGCACAACAATCCACAAGCGCGAGCTATTAAACTGGAACACCATTCATTCACGCGAGCTCTTTGACTGGAGCAATAGCACATATCATTCACGCGACAAAAAAACGTTTGACGAAACAAGCCTAGGACACTTAGATTTCATATATCAAAGTAGTATTATCTGTTCAATGCATTAAGAGTAAAATTCACGCGAGATGTTTCGTTCGACGAAACAAGCCAACGGAAAATGATTTTGCACTGGAGTTTGTTCCGTAAAACAACTATCTGTTCAAAGCGAGAAAAGGTTGTAAGGTTTTGTGAACATAAGTGTTTTCCTTCTCTCACGCGACTAAAGAACATTTCTTCTCAAGAAATATTGTCCGGCTGTTCTCCGTTTTCGGAGTCGGTATCATGCTCTAAGATGGACGCTTCACAGCCGCATGGAGAACCTCCTTTCCATTTAGGCAAAGAGAAATGCGTGTAACGTCTACAAGACCAAAACAATCTTCCACATTTAACGTTCATTATTATTGACGATGAAATACATGTCATGTCTTGCACCCTGAGCGGAACTAGCATTTTTCCATGGCATAAATGTTGTTTCTTCTCCCCCTTTCGTAAATGAAAAGCTGTTTTCTCCTTTCGTTTACTGACCATCGTTTGTTTGTTTGAGGTGACTGAAAACATTTTGCAACATGAACATTTTCTCGCATGCCTTCTCAGTGGGTCTCGTATACATCCGTGTTGTCAAAGTGACTAATGTACTAATATATGCTCCGTGTGCAGAATTGAGCATCAGATCGTCGTCAAAGTCTAAGCCAATCTGACGGCTGTCGTTGCTTCGGCTGATCTGTTGATCGGCCAAAACAACAGCCCTCCTTTCACCTCGCTGCTACGGCCGGAGTGTCCGCGATATATTATGTAACTTTTGACAGCATGAGCCCTCAATGCTCAATGTAGAGCGAGCCCCCCTTCTTACATTCCATGAAAGACGGGGTGTACTACCAGAAATTGTAGCAGTGAGCCTAGGACACTTAGATTTCGTACATCAAACCACTATTATCTGTTCAATGCACTTAAATTAGAAGTCGTTTAGTCTGGAGTTTGTTCGGAGTAACAACTATCTGTTCAATGCAAGAAAAGGTTGTAAGGTTTCGTCAACAGAACAAATATTCTTCTTTCACGCTACACAGACCACTTATTCTGAAAATGTCCGGCTTTTCTACGCTGTTGGAGTCCGTAACACGCTCTAAGAAGTTAACTTCACAGCCGCATGGAGAACCTCATTTACATTGACGCAAAAGGAAACACCTATTACATCTACAAGAGCATAATAATATGAAACATGTAATATAACATATTTTTCACAATGAAATATGTCTGATGAATTAAACCCTAAGAAGAAGTAACATTATTCCATGTCGGAAACGAGGGTCAATGGCCCGCTTTCATTAGTGAAAGTCATTTTCTCGTTTATTTTACTGAGCTTCATTTGTTTGTTTGACGTGACAGAAATCATTTGGCAACACCTACGATTCCACGCATGGCCTCACAAGAGGTCGAATATACATCCGTCTAATCAAATGACTATTGTAATAAACTATGCACCTTCTTCAAATTTGAACATCGGAGACCTCGATTCGACCGCTGCCGTAGTTTAAGTCGAAGCCGATCGGGCGGCTGTCATTGCTTCGGCCGATCTGCCAATCGGCCGATGCAATGGACCTCTGTCGCCTTACGGCCGGATTGTCCGTGACATTATCGGGATTTGTAAAAAGCCTTTGCCGTCGATGCTCGATCTAGAGCCAGCCCCCTTCTTACCTTCCATGAAAGAAGGGGTGTATGATTGAATTTGTACCAACGAGCATCGTTTCGGTTTCGACATAAAGAAATGTCTGTTAGGTCATTTCCATCGAACTAAACATCATTCTCCCGTTCTCACAGGTACAAATCAGTTTGCTCCTTTTGTATTGTCGGACGAGACAAAAAAAAACCAAACAACTCTTTCGCATTGCGCGTGATGTCCGGGGACCGGAAGAGAGACCGATGTGATAACCATGCTCGTTCGGACAGCTCACATCCGGAATGAAACACTTGTTGTGTTCAGCACGTGCAGTTTTCACGTTTGATGCAACGAACATAAATTAGATGTTTCATTCCACCAGACCACGTGCATTTTGTGCTCTCGCACGAACAACCTTTTAGTCATATATAATTTACTTGTTCGGCGAATAGAAAATCCAAGTTGCTTCGGATCAGACCAAACGTATTTACCGCTCTCGCACGACAAACTTATTCTCGGAATTATGTCGGGCAGTAAGTATGTATCGCAGTCGACAACACGCCGTAATGTGGACACTTCACCGCCACATGGAGAATCTCCTTCACCTTCCAACAAAAAGAAATGTCCGTTACATCTGACAAGACCACGATAAACCTTTCCATCGAACTGAACATCATTCAGTCGTGTTGACGAACAAACAATGTGTCGTGTCTTACGCCCAAAGCAGAACGAACATAACATTTAGCGTAACATTTCGCACGTCGAAAACGATGTTCCTTCTCCCGTTCTCATAAGTACAAATCAGTTGCACTGTCAGACGAGACAACAAAAAACCAAACAACTCTTTTGCATTGTGCGTGATGCCCGGAAAAAAGAGTGGACCGATACGATAACATTGCTGATTCGGAGAGCTCACATCCAGAATTAACTCTTATGTTTACAGCACGTGCCATTTCCACAGTCGATGCCATGAACCCAATTAACTTCTTCGCCGAACATAAACTGTAATTTTCATTCGACTAGACCCAACATATTTTCTTCACTCACGTAAAACATTTTCCTCCTTTTGTGTACTGACTGTCATTTGTTTGTTTGACATGACAGAAAACGTTTTGCAACTTGAACGTTTCCTCGTATGGCTTCCCAAGAGGTCACATTTACGTCCGTCTTATCAAAGTGCATGTAGGACCGCCGTCTTCAGAATTGGGCATCAGATACCACAATTAGACCGCTGCTGTCGTCGGCATTACAGCCGATCTGACGGCTCTCGTTGCTTGGGCTGATCTGTCAGTCAACCGAAGCACGAGGTTGTGTCGCCTCGCTGCTACGGCCGGATTGTCCGCGACATATTCGGTAAGGTTAAGCAGCCTGAGCCGTCGATTCTCGATCTAGAGCAAACCCCCCATCTTACCTCCCATGAAATAGTGGGTGTATTACCAATAATGTTACAAATGTGCATCGTTACTGGATCGATAAATACATCATGCGTGAACAACATTTTGTGAGGTGATAACAACCTTACTGGATACATCATCAAGTTCTTACAAATAAGTGGAACAATGTACAAGCACATTGAGGAAAAAAATCGTTTCTAGGACCTGATCTAATTAAAATGCACATTTGCGAGCGACCAAAATGCGGTCTTCAATTTCATTAACCCAAACATCCTTTGTTTGGTTTCTGTTGGCGAAACAACTTTTTCTGACTGCACAACAATCCACAAGCGCGAGCTTTTAAACTGGAACACCATTCATTCACGCGAGCTGTTTGACTGGACCAAAAGCACATATCATTCACGCGACAAAAGAACGTTTTACAAAACAAGCCTAGGACACTTAGATTTCGTACATCAAAGCAGTATTATCGCAAGATGTTTCGTTAGTCGAAACAAGCCAACGGAAAATGATTTTGCACTAGAGTTCGTACCGTAAACCAACTATCTGTTCAAAGCGAGAAAAGGTTGTAAGGTTTTGTTAACAGAAGCGTTTTCCTTTTTTCACGCGACAAAAGAATATTTCTTCTCAAGAAATATTGTCTGGTTGTTCTCCATTTTTGGAGTCGGTATCACGCTCTAAGATGCATGCTTCACAGCCGCATGGAGAACCTCCTTTCCATTTAGGCAAAGAGAAATACGTGTAACGTCTACAAGACCAAAAAAATCTTCTACATCTAACGTTCATTATTGTTGAGGATGAAAAACATTTCATGTCTTGTGCCCTGAGCGGAACTAGCATTTTTCCATGGCGTAAACGTTGTTTCTTCTCCCGCTTTCGTAAATGAAAAGCCGTTTTCTCCTTTCGTTTACTAACCATCGTTTGTTCGTTTGAGGTGACTGAAAACATTTTGCAACATGAACGTTTTCTCGCATGCCTTCTCAGTGGGTCGCGTATACATCCGTGTTGTCAAAGTGACCAATGTACTAATATATGCTCCGTGTTCAGAATTGAGCATCAGATCATCGTAGAAGTCTAAGCCAATCTGACTGCTGTCGTTGCTTTGGCTGATCTGTTGATCAGCCGAAACAACAGACCTCCTTTCACCTCGCTGCTGCGGCCGGAGTGTCCGCGATATATTAGGTAACTTTTGACAGCCTGAGCCGTCGATGCTCGATGTAGAGCCAGCCCCCCTTCTTAGGGTCTATTAAAGAAGGGGTGTATGACCAAATTCGTTTCGGTTTCATACATTCCAGGAAAGACGGGGTGTATTTCCAGAAATTGTAGCAATGAGCTTAGGACACTTTAATTTCGTACATGAAAGTAGTATTATCTGTTCAATGCACTAAATGTAAAAGTCGTTTAGTCTGGAGTTTGTACCGAGTAACAACTATCTGTTAAATGAACAAAAAGGTTGTAAGGTTTCGTCAACAGAACGAATATTCTTCTTTCACGCTACAAAGACCTCTTATTCTCAAAATGTCCAGCTTTCAGCGCTGTCGGAGTCCCTAACATGCCCTAAGAAGGACACTTCACAGCCGCATGGAGAACCTCATTTACATTGACGCAAAAGGAAATACCTATTACATCAGTCTCGTTTAGTTTACTGACCGTCATTTGTTCGTTTGACGTGACAGAAATCGTTTTGCAACACCTACAATTCCATGCATGGCCTCACAAGAGGTCGCATATGCATCCGTCTAATCAAATTACTATTGTACTAAACTATGCTCCTTCTTCAAATTTGAACATCAGAGACCTCAATTCGATTGCTGCCGTAGTTTAAGTCGAAGCCGATCGGACGGCTGTCGTTGCTTCGGCCGATCTGCCGATGGGCTGATGCAATGGGCCTCTGTCTCCTTACGGCCGGATTGTCCGTGACATTATCGGGATTTGTAAAAAGCTTTTGCCGTCGATGCTCGATCTAGTGCCAGCCCCCCTTCTTACCTTCCATGAAAGAAGGGGTGTATGACTGAATTCGTTTCGGTTTTGACATAAATGTCATTTTTGAATGAACCGAACATCCCTTCTTTGGTTTCCGTTTGCAAAACGAATTTTCCTCTTTGCACAACGATCCAGAATCGCGAGTTGTTTGACTGGACCAAAAACACATATCATTCACGGACAAACAACGTTTGACGAAACAAGCAAATGGACACAGACTTCGTATGTCGAAAGAATGTTATATCTTCCATTAACGAAATCGAACATCGTGTTTTGGTGCCTAGCCGAAAAATACTTCCTTGCCAGTTCCTCATTTTAGAAGTTGTTTTGCATCTAGTTCAGTTTCAGCTTTGACACTTCGTTGTCAACGCGCTAGGGTTTGGGCAGTTGCCTCGTACAGCATGGCTTCGTCTCCTGTCAAAGAGGGTTTCATCCTCGCAGCCTAAGTCCGAGGGTTTCTTGCTCTCCCTCGGAGCTCTCAGTTGCTCGCCCTCGTCAGAAAGTCGCGCTCTTAGCTGTTGTCACCTATGATGGGTAGTCGCTTCCCGTCGTTCACTACGATGTTGGAAGAACAGAGCCGCCTGACAAATGAAGCGCTCACTTTCTCTGGGCAGTCTGCCGGAACTTCATCTCCTCCGCCACAGCAACGTGCGGCTGGTAGTTCGCCCTGACCAAACTTGCCTCCACCTATCGGTAGAGTAGAGACTAGGGAGGCCAGTGTCGTTGTCCTTTCCTCCTCTGTCGTAGACACTTCGGGGTCCGAGGCTGTCATATCGACAGAGACAAGTGCGCCGGCGGTGACGTCACCAACCTGCGCCGGTGCCAAATCCCTTGGTGGCACGACGATGGCTAACTCTGACAAGCCTCTATTCGGCCCGACAGAGTTCGTCAGTCAACCCGAAGGTGTGTGCGTGCATGACGGTTGTTTCTTAACGTAATTGCCGTGAAAATTTGCTTCTCATGGTGACTTAAGCATTAACATCGAATATGCACGTGTCGCAGACTTGGCAACCTTGCCGGTGGACAAATGGGTTGCAAAGATGGATGGGCGGGGTATGGCCATCGGCAGGAAATCCTGGAGGCAACCGCTCACTGTCCTGAAGTTTTTTTCTATGAAGTTCCACATTGATGGGTTCCAGAAGCTGCAACCGATGTTTGAAACTTCTTGTCCTTCGACACTATGGCTCCTTCTGCAAACCTACGCCGCCCAGAAACTCGTGAGGAATAAGGCGGTCTCCGAGGGTGAGGGAAAAAATAGCCAAACCTTGGACTTTGAAGAATTTTTCAAACGACCGTGGGTGCTGAAAAATCCCTATCGCAAGCCAAATGATTGCATCAACGACTTCATGATTGAGTGGCCCGACACCGACGGAAAGGCCAGGAGGCCATGGTACACGTCCTACCGTAACGGGGGTATCCACTGCGAGAGGACTCAGTGGAACTAGCCGGTAAGACTGAACGCAGCACATTCTGTTTAAGTATTTTTGTTAAGTTCTACATTCCTAATTGCGTGACATTTGAAAATCATGCAGAAACTTGACACTGATGAACCTGAACAGCCAAGAGCCACCTCCCCACCCAAGGAGAGGAAAAAGAAGGCTACTGCTCACCGTCCTGCTTCTAGTCCCGCTTCCGGAAGTGAACGTAGTAAGGTCAAATGCGCCCGTGGCTACGACCAACACGCTGCTACAGTTACTGCTGGGGCTTGCGCGCATGCTATTCTTGCTGAAGAGTCGTCGGGTGCGTCCGCGGACTTCTCGCATGGCACACTACCGCGCACCGAAGGCAGGTCTGTGTTGGCTGACATAGCTCTTGTTTCTGTTTCTAGCGATGTCGCAACCAACACCGCTACAGCTGCCGCTTCTGCTGGTCTGTCCCTGCATGCAGGTGGTCAGTCTTGTCAAGGGAGCAAGCTCCCGCAAGATGGGGAAGCTGGTCATTCGACGGATGAAGGTCAGTCCACTACAGGTGTTCAGTTCGGGCAGGGTGGTCAGTCTGGGGGCGGGCAGTTCGGGCAGGGCGGTCAGTTTGCGCAGGGCGGACAGTTTGCGCGGGGCGGTCAGGTTGCGCAGGGCGGACAGTTTGCGCAGGGTGGTCAGTCTGAGGGCGGGCAGTTTGGGCAGGGCGTTCAAGGCGGTCAGCAGTCGCATGTCGGTCAGCTTGGACAAGGTAGTCTTCAAGGGCAGAGCAGACAAGTCGTGCAGGACGGTCAGCACGCGGAGAACGAGCAGCTCGATCAGGGCGGTCACCACGCCCCGAACGGTCTGCACGCTCAAGAAGGTGAGCTCGCGCAAGGTCAGGTCCCGCAGGGAAGCCATCCCGCGTAGGGCGGGCAGCTCGCTAAGGGCGGCCAGCTCGCGAAGGGCGATGAGCTTCCACATGGCGATCACAGTGTGCAGGAAGGTCAGCTCTCGCAGGCCGATCGAGGTGTTCAGTTTGTGTAGTGCACTCAGGGAGGTCAGTTACCCCCTGAAACAGCACCGCGACAGACACAAGCTGCTACAGATCAGACCGCTCCATTCCCTGGGGAGGGGGCAAGTCAAAGAAGTTCCCACACTCGACCCATCTCTGCTTCAAAGGCTTCTGGTGACGGGTCCCCTGTCAACGCATCAAACAACGCCATGAATTTGCGGGCTTGTGCACTGGCACCCACTTCAATTCAGGTAATTTTTGTTGACCGGCCCATTTCTTAAATGATTTCATTAATTTCTCTAACAGTATGTTCAAAATGTTTGCAGACAAACTTCACTCCATGGTCCCAGGGTGCACCATGCTTTCCCGGCACCATTCCGCAGGCCTCTCCCGGTCATGCGCGTCCGGAGACAGCCGTAGACTTTGTACCAGCTGGAGTACAGTCATCGCAACATCCTCTGCTCGACGACTATGTGTTTGGCTCTCAGCCAGAGCTGTCCCCACATTCGGAAAATCTGTGTGCTTATTTCATTTCACTCTTGAGCTGAGATGGTTTAGGGTTTTAATCTCTTATCTGTTGCATCTCAGGAGGCCTTTGATGAGCTAGCCAATCATTTGGCAACCCCGAAGCCGAAGGTGAGGTTGGAATCCATGCCAGAAAGTATGGTTGATGGCAGCTTTCGACGACCTGCTCCAGTTCAGAGGCACCGAAGGAGTCCACTCCAGACTCTTCTGGAGATGGAAGATATCCTTCACATTGCCAGAGACTATCTGAAGGGTTTCTATGATGTAAGCAACAATTTCTGTAATGGCTTCGAGTGTGTGATCCTCAGGGGCAAGCGCATCATTGACTCGGGAGGTATGTTACTTTTGTTTTAATGTTCAGTTTCTGAGTCAGCTAGCGGTGCTCGTAGCTGAATTAACATTTTTTGACATGCAGAGTTCTCCCGGGAAGCACTTCAAGAGTGGCAGAGCCAGGGGGAGCAGTGCAGGGTAAGTCCTGACATTTCATTGTTGAAAACTGCATTTCGTTGTTGTACACGACCTCCGGCTAATGCATGTCTTATGTCCAGGTGTTCGTCAACGCACTGGGAAGTATGACTCAGACGATGCGGACGTCATTCCCTCAACCCTTTGAGCAAGTTCCAGTGGAGCAAGGTTCGGCTAGCCATCGCAATGCAGTGGAGGACAACATGATGAAGGACAATGAAAATGAGTCTCACTCTCTGGGTAAGTGAATCTATGGTTTTGTTGTCAGTTGACGTAGTTCGATGCACATTTTTAGTTCCTAACCTGTTGACTGTGTATGTGCAGATCAGGACTTGAAGCAGACTACCTATGATCGGGACTTGAAACCGACTACCTCTGTTCAGGGCTTGAAGCAGGCTACCTCTGAGTGCACTAAAGCTGTGAAGAAACGGTCAACTCCATGGAAAACCACCTCTGAGCAGGTCTACCGTCGACGTACAGCTAGAGTGCAGAAGCCGTCGACACGATGGCAGCAGTGTAAAACGTGGCCACTTCCCTTCCAGCAGAAAAAGTAGTTTTCCGCTTTAGTAGGGTTGAGGCAGGGCAGGTCACGGTGACAAAGAAGGGCAGGGCAGGGTTATACCGCAGGGCAGGGCAGGGCTTAGACCTAGATATAGCTGTGTGCTCTATGTTGCAGACTGCTTTTCCCAAGCTTGTACATACTGAAGCATTTTTGTGACACAATGTGCAATGTTTTTTCTGACATTGAAAATAGATGAGCAATGTAGTGGTGATAAACAGATGAGCAGTGTAGTGGTGAAAGTCTGACGACATCATAGTTTCACAGGACATTGAAACTGTATTGGCAAGCCAGTATATGGTTCTTCTGAGTGTAAGTGCACCTCATGTCTGAAATTTTCTAGCTTATGCCGAAATTCTGACGACAGATGGGTATTGAGTGGTGAAAGTATGACAACATCATAGATTGGCAGAACATCACAAATTAGAAAAAAGCATTCGTGGACATACCCAGTATGATTTGTGCTTGGATGGTTAAAGCTACCTTATTTCTGAAATGGTCCGACTGATACTGAAGGTCTGACAATGGATGAGTATTGTAGTGATGAAAGTGTTTTAACAGAATACATTGATAGAACATCCAAAACACAACATTAGCAGATTTTGACATAGAAAGCATGTAGCTCTGTTTGAGTTAACAACATGGAAGTTTAATAAAATGGAAGTTTGCAATGCGAAATACGCCTTTAGCGTCCTTGGCCAGCAAGACATGAAAACGTGCACTAGGTACGGTTACATCCGCATGGACAGTTTGGCTCGGACGAGATCCATGGCTCCCATAGGTCTTGGTAGTTTAATGGTCTCGGAATGGGCAATGCCCACCCCGACATCCATGCCATCGATTCAGGTGTCACTGGCAATGTGGCCTCACGCGAACGGCGGCCGCCATTGCTCCTGGTACGAGCCTCTATCCGATCCCATTCTTCCTTAATTGCGACCCATGCCCGGTGGGCAACGAAGGGGTCTCTGTAACGTGGAGTACCCCACGGACGTCCTTCAACACCATTGTTCTGCCCCTCGGTTGACATGTTGTCCGAGCCGAGGCCGGGTCGACTCCACATGACGAGTTGTAAGTGTTTGAACAAAGACGGGGTAGGCGCAGTATGCTTTTCATGTACTGGTCTGTATACGCGACGACAGTGTGAACCGGTTTAATGCCCGAGGACAGTGTGAACGGGTACAATGCCCGTCGACAGTGCAAACGGGTACAACACCCGACGACATTGCGAAAAACGTAAAAGTGCGACAGTGCGAACCGGTACAACTCCGGACGCGTTGGATGGCGCACGCGCCGTCACGCCCGCCACCCACGCTCGCTCCCCACGCCCTCAAATGCTAAGCCTGCGCCATTACCCACACATCGTCCGACTGGTTGAGGCCGGATGAGCGCAGCTCAGCAGCTTTCCACAAGGGCACAGGAGGACAAGGGTGGAAGGTGGAGGGAGGACAGTGACATCATGGCAACGATGACGGCTGACACGTGGTGCAGCATCGTTAGAGAACTGAAGGATCGCGGTCTTCTTCGCGACACTTAGCTCACCAGTGAAAAAAAAATGCTCATCTGGGCGGAATGTGTGTGGTACGCGCTACTCGTCGACGTGCTGATGCAAAGACATCACCTAGGGCAGGCGACAGTTGTGCACGTACTTCGCGAGGTGGTAGCTTCTCTGCTGCAACTCGCTCTCGACGTCATTCGCCAACCTCAGCAAAGCGACCCCGCGCACGAGGATTGGGAGGGCCGCCTTGATTACCTACCATGGTTGGATGACTGTGTCGGCGCCATTGACGGCACCCACGTGCGCGTCATGGTGCGTGTATCTCCCAGACACAAGTCCTTCCTTGACCGTCTTCGACGACTCACCCTGACCATCTATGCAAGTTGCAACCAATCCCTCCGTTTCACTTTCGTGTGCGCTGGTTGGGATGGCTGGGACCCTCACTCGAGAAGGTTCATAGACGCCATGCGCAACAACTTCGGACTACCGCCCAACAAGTTCCTTCTCGCAGATTCCGCCTTCCCAGAGGGCAACGGTCTCATCACTCCTTACCGCGGCGTCCGTTATCACTTGGCGGAGTTCGGACCAGGTCCAAAACGCACACATAGCAAAGAGGAACTCTTCAACCATCGTCATGCTGCTGCACGCAGCATGATCGAGCGGACGTTTGGAATTCTCAAGGCAAGGTTTACCATCTTGAAGGGTATGCCGCCATTTGAGGTTGGTGTCTAGGGAAAGCTTGTGTTGTCTTGTTTCGTGATGCATAACCTCATTCAGTCACGTCAGCCGCTAGACGACGGGTCCTGGTCCGTGATCATTCCTCATCCACCCCGTGACGGCCCACATTACTGCGAAAGTCCACATTGTGACGTTGGCATGCGGAACCGCCGCAATGCAATCGCAACGATGATGTGGAATGATCACCATCTATGGTGGAGAGAAGACCCCATGGGTGCTGACGACGATCCACCTGAAGAAAATACGGTACAAAACCAGAACCGTGTTCTGAATCACCACGTGGTGTGGGGCCTCTTAGGATGATTGCATGGGTTCTTCATGTGCAATGTATTACTGACAGTCTCTAGAGACCATGCATGGCTCAACATTTGCATGGTTAAAAGATGCCCTTTAGCTTGCTCTACCCTGTCTGTCCTGCTTGACACGCCTGCCATGCCTGCCTTGCCTGCTTGATGTCTTGTATTGAGCATGCATTCTCGTGAACACAAGACCGTGTGCGCCTTAGTACAATTGACCTGAACAGACATTTTGCACAATGTACGTCACATAAGGAAAAAAGTGTGTCCAGCTTAGAAAGGCAGGGATATAGGGTAGGGCAGGACAGGGTTGTAAGGCAGAGCAGGGCAGGGCAGGGCCATGTGGCATGGTAGGGCTTGTTCATAAGGCAGGCCAGGGCAGGGTTGTAAGGCAGGGCAGGGCAGGGTTATAAGGTAGGGCAGGGCAGTGTTATATGGCACGGTTGCAGTGCAGGGCAGGGCAAGGTCCAAGCCAGGGCAGGGAAGGGAAAGGTTACAAAGAAGGGCAGGGCAAGGTTATAAGGCAGGGGAGGGCAGTGTTATATGGAAGGGTTACAGTGCAAGGCAGGGCAAGGTCCAAGCCAGGGCAGGGCAGGGCAGGGTTATAAAGCAGGGCAGGGCAGGGTTATAAGGCAGGGCAGGGCAGTGTTATATGGCACGGTTACAATGCAGGGCAGGGCAAGGTCCAAGGCAGGGCAGGGCAGGGCAGGGTTATAAAGCAGGGCATGGCTGGGTTAAAAAGCAGGGCAGGGCAGGGTTATCATGTGGGGCAAGGTTATAAATTAGATGAGGGAGGGCAGGGGTATAAGGCA
>SZWC01013220.1:15900-27091 GCA_023375785.1 Penium margaritaceum | reverse complement strand
TCAACCATTGGGGATTTAGTTTTACAAAGCCTTGTCCATGTAGCTTGATGTCCGCTAAGTTAAGTAAGACATAATTCTCAATGTTGCATACGTTGCCGCACAATGTTGGTCCACTTCTTGGTTCATCAGTACTTGCCTCTTCACCAGGGTCTGGCGTCTTCAATCCCACACGTTGGAGAATTCCCTTTGCTAGATGTCAACCGCGTGAACATTACTTTAGCTTTGTTGTCCTACCAGAGTGAAAAGAAGTTTCTCATAAAATACATCAAATGGAACTATACCTGTTGTCAAAGAAGTTGAGAAGTTGCATGTGAGTTCAAAGGTGGGTAAAGTAACCACCCAATGAGTGCCATGGAGCTCACATCAAACTTTGGATTTGTTTCAGAGTCAGATTAGTGTGCTTGATTGACCTGTAAACATTAGGGTGGGACATCATAGATAGTTAGATGCAGCTACCGTAACCTTTAATTTGTTCATAAAAAAAGACTTGTGAGATAGCTGTTTGTATAAGTCTTTATTGTACATGGAACTTAGAATAGTCGTAATATCTGATCTAGGAATAGCCATGTTCATCCTTCAGTAATGATAGTGATTATTGATGGGATGAGAATGCAAGATTATGCAGAATATATCCACCACTATGACAATGATTTCATTTCCCTGTAGAGTAACACGAACTCCTCTCATACACACCATGCTTATGTTGAACCATTTCTTCATTAAAATAGATAATAGTTTTTTTCGGTATTGTGAAACGACATTGTTGTTGCTAATAGGTGTCACATGATATGCAGAATTATGCCACATCTCTCTACATTTAATCCCACGGGTAATACTTCCCTAGCTTTTTCTAAGTCTTGTCCTCAAAGAATGCGCACTTTGACCAGGTTGATGCATTTGTCCAATATGAACTTTTCTAAACCCTCAATTTTTTTAATGTACAACAACTTCGCAAATGAATCTTTGGCACTTGTAAGGTTCGTTAAACCAAAACTTTGTCTTGTCATCCATGCCAAACTTTTTTGTGTCTCTTTGCAAATGGCCTTGTGAGTTACATGTCACCTTTGATATTCTTGTCCATCAAGTATGGTAGCATGCACCAAATTTATTTTTTCCATGTTGGTACATGATGCCTTTGTCGAATCTGAACTACTCGTGGTCCATGTATCGCCTTTGTTGATGGCTGAGATGGGATTGAGTTTTGAGATGTTTGAATATGAAATGTTTAGTACTAATAACACATAAACTACATCTCAGATAGCACCAACACGTCTAAAAGGTGTGCACAATTGTTCCACATTGCTAAAAATTGAAATTTCTATGTAAGCATAACGTAGTTGAATTTTGGATCGCATATTTTGTACAACATGTATGCGACCGATTGTTGTCCACCATTTCTTGACATAATCCACCGTTAGATCCACCAATATTAGGGTTGGCATGTTGTTAGAGTTTTGGAAAGAATACTACCCCAAACATACCCCAAACATTGGCTTGTTTCAACCAAGTAGTGACCACCCCCACTTTTTCTGGATCCATGGTGATCCTTCTATCACCAATGATGTGGCCTTCAAACTGGATCAAATGGCGAAAAGAGTCGCACTTCAAGAATCTTCTATAACATTTCTCTCTTTGCAAAGTGCCATGAACATTTTGGGTGTTTCCATCAGGCTCCTCCAGCATAGATACAAGACAACAAAGTTGTCAAGATATGGTTCAAAAATATTGTGCATTGTCAGTCTAAGTACTGTAGGGGAATGTTTCAGTCAAAATGGCATGACCATGATTTGAAAATCGTGGTTTTCATTGTGAAACTGTGTCTCATACATGTCCTTATCATGTATGAAGATCCGATGACAACCTCTGCGTAGGTCAATTTTGATAAACGTTCTTGTCCCACAGAGTTGGTAATGAATGCGTCTCATTATGGAAGGGGATAGTTGTTCTTTATGGTGATGAAGTTTAATGCATGGCAAACCATGCACATCCGCATCTTCCCATTTTTTCTCATTAAAAGAATAGCTACAATACAGGTGAAATTGATGGCCTGTTGAACCCTTGACCGAGCATCTCATTCTTTTAATGTTTGAGTTTCGTCACACAACCAATACGTTATGTTCATCATCAATCTCATGATGATTGTGGTCTATCTATTGAGTGAGGTACCATTATGGAGGTAGCTCTTGAGTTAGTTCATTGGAAAATATTTCTTCAAACTCCTTGATGGAAGACATAAACTCTTCTAGAAACACTGAAATTTGGAGGTTTTGGGGCTGATGGATTTCCATCTACTACTACAATCTCCTTCTTCTCCCTTGTTTCCACATGGAAAGGCCACACTTGTGCGCATCGTTACAAATACCATTTGGCCATGTCTAGTTATGTTGGCCACATGTGATGATAGATGCCTTATGCAATTTGCTCTACTATTGAAGTAGTCTCCTCCTCCTCAATTACTAGCATTATTTTGGGTGTGTTTAATCACAGTTGCGTGTTGTTTTGTGACAATAGTGTTGACGTAGAATGCTCCACTACTCCGGTCTTCTTGAAAATTGTGCTGGTAGAAGACATTTTGCTCAAGGATGGTCATGTGATTAGTCATTGGACAAGGCCTCTAGATTGTTACATTGTGTAGATTTTTTATTTTAGGTCGGATTGATTCATAAAGTTGATGATGTATAGTCCTCCATCAAACTATTTCTTTCAAACATCCCTAGTTTGTTGTGATAATGCACCTTTGGAACGATGATTTTTCTTTCAGAACTTTAAGAATCTCCTGCATCTAATAGTGTCGAAACCGTTTTGCGACTTTAAGAACCCCTCGGTTGTATTAGTAGAAGAATCAACGGTTTGTTGTCCTCCTACCTCTTGCCAAACTTTGCAAATGAATGGAACTTCATCTACTATGTTGTTACTTGTTAACATGGGAAATCACAAGGCATATGTTTTTCGGACTGGCCAAGAGGTTTACCATCCACTCCTTTCCTTTGCCATTTCGCAGCTTCCCTCATTTTTGGGCTTGTTAATTCCTTTTTTACAGTGACATAAGATTCATCCAAAAGTTGCAGCTTTGGGGATGCTAGCCATGGGATTCCAACGTCTAAGGGTTAAGTTTGCACTATCAATATGATAAGCTTCGTGATCATTTGCAGATGGCAATCTTTGATTCTGAATCTGGTAATTTCTCACCACAAGTTGCACTGGAAGCGATTGTTGTATCAGTTTTTTTTGTGGGCGAGGTTTTTGTCAAGAATGGTTCTATACGGAGGTTCTGCTTACACTGCCACAATGGACTAGTGATGCAAAAGCTCATACTAAGTTTTTAACGTCTTTTCCATCTTTCAAGAATTTACCAGTATGGCACACGTGAAGGCTACCATGCCTCCGGGGTGTGCTTACTCCATTCATTGGTGTTTTTGTGAGGATTGCAAACTTTTGGATGGTGGAGACACACTAAAGCCTTGTCTGGAATTTTAACCTTGTTGTTGCACTGGCTACCCCTTGAGTGGTGTTACGCTATGATACCAAGTATGACGCAAAGTAGAACGTAGGTAGTTCACAAGGAGCAAGTTAAAAAAAAAGACGATTTAAGAAAGTGGGACAACTGAATCATTTATAATTAGCCATACGGTTACTTTGATGACAAGTGTCCGATGTGTTGATTAAAAATATAGAATAACGATAATCTGAATGAATTTCATGTTGGGTCTTGGGCGCTTGAGATAACCGATGCATGTGATGCCACATTGTGATTGGCAAATTCAAGAAATGAACTCGAGAACTGCCACATTGTGTACTTGTTCATTTACCTCCATGAGCAACCTCACCAATGCAAATGCTTTTGCATGCATCTGCAATTACATTGCATTTATGTACTACATATTCCTTCCCTTTTCCTTGTTTCTCATACCCTCTCCAATAGGATCTTCCCCCCCATCTCACGCCCTCCACTTATGCACAGTTCACCCTGGTCATGCTCATGGTCGCCACCTTTTCCTCTTCATTTTTCCCATGCCTTGGAAGCCTCTACTAATCACCTATTTCTTAGCCCTCCTACGAAGGGTGCCCATGCCCTCGCTTTCACGTCATCCTCCTTCACCTCTTCTGCCCCACCATCCATTGAACTCACTTACCTCTCCACTCTTGCTACCTCGTTTGAATGTCTTGACAAATTTACCTGACACATAGTGGGCAATTGTGCAGCTTGAAGATCTTACTCATCATTCTAGCCTTGAGCTTCCACACCTTCCCTTGGGGTTTGTAGCCATCGATGTGAAGGCAGTCCAATGATTCCACTTGAACGTTGTTGGGCACTTTCAATAGGTGCAAATCACATCTCCCTACTGAAGGCTACTCCTTGAGCCTTGCGGTGGACTTCATTTGACTTCATTAACATTTACACACCTAAAGTTTGGTTCATGAATTGTTTTTTGCGAATTGTATCTGGTCTGAATTTTGGTGAAAGCTAATTTAGATGGATGTAAGCAATGTCTTCTTCCAAAGACACCTAGAGGAGAAACTTTGCATGGTTTGATCTCGTGGGCTTATTAGGAAGCAAAAGTTTGCTCTGCAAAGGTTTGCCACTTTCCTTGTGCTTCCTACGCCTTCCAAAATTTCTTTTCTAAAGATTAAGGAGCACATGCCCATATGTTCTTGGGACTTTCAGAAACTGTCATTCTCTTGGTGGTACATCTATCATGACCACTTTCACCTTGGTTTATGTCAATCGTTACCTCTCACTCTACCTCCGTGATTTACAAGATGAAGGGTCTTCTATCTCTGGAAAATTGGATGAAGGTCCTTTGCCGCAAGGCCGTGTACCTATATATGCTAGTTGAGTATTTCTATGGCTCTCTACTTTCCATCAGGAGTGATACGTGCACAACCTTGTTCCAAAATGCATCTCTCTAATCAACCTCACTTATCCCCTTGTTGTTGCCTCCTCTTATGTGCCACTTCCCAAATAACCCATAACAGGAATTCAGAGGAATTTGAATACTTTTTTTCTTTCTATTCCAACATCCGAACTGGCACGTACATTGCCAGTACAAATTGTCTAGACAACGAAGGTGCGGTGTCTGCCCTTTCCTAGCAAATGCACCAACCATGCTTGGCCCACACCATAAGTATTGTTGCTAGTGTGCTACTGTCTAGCTTTTCTTGAGGCACACCACACCCACGCCTTTCATTCAAAGTCATTGAGCCACAATGACTTCTCTTTCCTTGTAGGTGAATCCGCTACATTGTGGTTCACCAAGAAAAAGGGACGCTGACTACATGGCCGATGGCGTCACTATGGTTAAGGTAGTTTTCTTCTGCCTTCTAAATTGTGATCATTGCCTCCCAATTTGATCAATAACAACAATAATACAAAGTTCTGATGAATAAATTGTAGATGTATAGTGCTTGACAGAAACAATTTATAAGTCAAGTGCCGGCACCTAAATAATTGCAGACAAAGAAGGGTCACCAGTAAGGGACATCAACTACACAGTGCCCCGTCTGATGGAAATTGGGGCAGCCCTCAGGCAGGTGATCAGGCTCACTAAGAGCCGCCTAGGCAGGACCAACTGTTTGTGAGAGGGAGTTGCAGGTTGTACAGACAGAAATTACGGAAGCAAATGTAGGTTTTCAGAGAACACGAATGTCGGAATCAACTTTTGATTGAGAAATTACATCATCACAGCTTTCTAACAAGCCCTTACATGTCTCATTTGGCTGAGGGAGCACTGAGATCCACTTTGTCAAAGCTCACCCTCTAGCACACTCCTAGCCTAGCGGGATGAGCGGCAGTCACCCAGACATGTATGAGAATTATGTCTCCCACGACCTGCACGGAAAATAATCGTGGAGTGGTCCTTCCTTAAAGTCTCCTAGAGGCCCTCCAGCCGTCTTTTCTCCTTGAAGGCCGCTCTCAGCCATCCTGGCCAATAATCCTGCCGCCTTTTGAGCTCAAAGTGCTCAGGTCGTCACTTGAACCCGACCCATGATCTCCAAACTTTTGGAAATCCATATCTCACTCAAAAAGACTCCGAATTGAGTTCTGTACAGTGCGTTAGAACCTGTGAAACATCCTCTATGCAACTGTCATGCCAGATGATTTTTATCGAGCAACCAATTTTTTGTCACTTTCTGGCACTCTCATATCCATCACCGACCATGCATGGGGATATGGATAATGGATGTAGGGTGCCAACATGTGACAAAAGTGGGTTGCTTGAAAAAACTCATCGGGCACATTACATCATAGAGGATACCTTAGCACTTTACAAGACTGGATTCAGAGGCTGTTTGAGGGAGATATGGAGTTTCAAGGTTTGGTGGCAGTTGGTCATGTACAAGTGACATCTTTTGCACTATAAGCACCAATGACGACCACACTTATTTGTTAGGGTGGCTTGGAGCAACCTTCAAGGTAGAAAAGTAGCAAAAGCAAATTAGGGAACTTTAAGGAAGGTCCCCACCAAATTATTGGTTTTGCACATGGCAGGGATGCTAATTGACTACCGCTCATCTCCCTAGGCTAGGAGTGTGCTAGGAGGTGAACTTTGACAAGGTTGTTCTTCTAGCTCCATGCACCACTTAGGCTTGATAGAAAGCTGTGCAAATTTACTATCTCTTCCACGAGTCAAACCAGCCATTCCCGCACTAGACACAACTTTACACGCTTCCGTATTTTTTTATGTGCAACCTATAACTTCTCTCTCACATACAATTGGTCCTGCCTACCAGCACTTTTTTAGTCTCATCGCCTCCCTGAGGGCTGCCCATGTTTCCATCAATGGACACTGTTTCCTATATAAGCCGCAATAATTTTAGTGACATGGCTAAAGGAAGTGCACAATGCACAATGACGGCCCATGTGGTCTATACCTACACCATTGTTAAACAAGGGCATAGACAGGATACACTGAGAGCCAACAATAAAGAGTAAGAATTCTGACACATAGGAGTCACAGGGGAAAGAGGGGCAAACAAGGGAGGAGGAAAGCGGGAGTTGGAACGCACATCAAAGAGAGCGGGTGTACCAAAAGGGCTTGCACCATCAGCAGCGTTCGCTACGACAATACGACAAAATGATGGTAATAATAGCTGCAATGATCATGGGGGGAGGTAATACAAAAGAATTGTGTGGGGAAGAGGCTGTGGCAGCGGAGGCACCGCCAGGAGGTCCATGTGGAATGAGACTGACATAGCAAGGAGCAGGGTGAAAAGCAAGGGTTACGTGCTTGGGTCCTAGAAAAAGAGCATGCTGGTGTGTGATATACTCATGAAAATCAAGAGTAGGAGGAAGTGTGCATGAATGTAAGGGCTGACCCACAACATCCCAGTTCCAGCGGATAGGCCGGTAAGGGCCACCTCCACCGCTACCAGTGCCATCACCACGGAATGAATGATCAGTGAGGGCATGGCCAATGCAAGGGGGGATGCATGGAAAGGCATCAGGGAGGAGTGGGTCGTCAAGAGCAACAGCAGCCTGTGATGTAGTCTGGAAGGTGCAAAGGCCTGAAGGACGAACAAGACCACACAGAGGCTGTGGTACAAAATTTGGAGTGTAAGAGCAAGAGGAAACAATGTGCATGCACCAGAGAAAGCCGAAATGAGTCATGCCATGAATCGCATGTCAATTTTGCCTAAAATGTTGCCTACAACATTCTACAATAAAAAACCACTATTTCATCATTACACCATATTCAAGATCATCTTCGGCTATTTTACTCAAATACCTCATCAACTTGCAATCTTAGGTATCCGTGTCCTAGAAACATTTGCTAATCATACAACAAGTAGTTGTGCATTTCTGAAAGGAGATTCACCAAAAACGCATCCCCTCAGACGTTTCCAAACTCTTTTCAATCTTGGAATGTTTATTTCCTACCTCTCCCCATTATTTCCAATTTTGATGCGATTTGCATTGTTTTTCTAGGTTATGGCCAGATTTTTTGTACATCTAGCATGGCTATGGATCCCCATTCTTTATGATTCTGACATCAATGAGATTTGAGGTTTCAGCCAGATGCCTTTTTTTTTAGAAAAATAAGAATTCAAATCTCATGATTTTAATCTATTTTATTCCTATACCTGAGCACTGTATTGAACTCTGTTGATCCTTTTGTTACCGTGATAATGTGTTGCAAGTGATAGAGGATGCTGCTCCCAATGATTACCACCTGAAATCTTTGTGAGTAGTCTTTCATGTTGGCGCTTTGATGATGATGCTACAACTTGTGGCTGGTATTACTTTTAGTTATAGAATTCAAATAAAAGGTGATTACTTTTCATGTGAACTCTCTCCTTGTGTAGGAGGGAGTGAGAAAGATTTACAACTGTATGCTGAAACTGTCAGGAGGTGGTAGTCTTGTTGCCAATCACACAAGTTTGTGGCTGTGACTTGCTCGATTGGCTTTTTGGGTTCCCTCATTCCATTTTATGTAAGAAATATTGGGAAGCCAACTTTCATTCGCGCCTTTAGGAGAGAGGCTGCAAAGAAAAAAAATTCCCTTTAGGAGAGTTGACCCATACAGCGGAAATGGGAAAATCATGTGTACCCAAGTGTTGTGTGTTCATTTTCGCATGTTGTACATCATATTATCTTTTAAAATAATCCTCCATCACCTAAGTGATTTTCTGGTGCAGGAGGACGGAATCATGAGGGGAAGTTTGAAGTTTACAGTTTGTTATGCTTCTCTGTATGTGCATGTACCGGTGCTCCATCTGGCAACGGAGGATTGTAAATTTTTGTCGGTGTTCTTAATAACTGAATTTGGCCTGTTATCCTCCTTACTTGTGAAAATGACTGACTGGAATTCATTCACAGAGCTGCTGGACTGTGCGTGGACGTGGAGATTGCACATTTTGCTCACTCATTGCAGCTATGTCATGTTAGCTACATGAAGAAAAAACACTCAGATGATCAGATTAAAAACCAGAAAGGCATAAAAAAACAAACATGCAGCCGGAACCATGAGCTTCGGCTGTGAAGATGATGTTGAGATTGAAAATCTTGACCTCATCTTGTGAAATTATGAGTGATTAAGACACGCATCTTGAGCCTGGGTGCTTGAATTTCGAGAACATTGAACATGATCTCGAAAGTGTCCTAAAAACTGTTGACCCCATCTTGACTTAACTGGAGACTCAAGGAATATCAAGTAGGTTTTTTTCCCTTGAAATACATAAGAACGTAAGGGAGGTAGGACTCTGTTTCTTGCCAAATGCATTTAGCAGCCGCCAAGGATTTGATGTGTCGACGTTGTTGTTTTGACATAACCAGGCGTGGGAGATTGCACAAACACAAATCATAAGTACTCAGCCTGCCGACAGATCCTCCCCCACATAGGTGCTGTAGAATACGTCTTCAAATCAACCACATCCATTTCATTTAATTACATTAACAACCATTCCCCCTCCCTTCCCCATTCCTTTGTCTTTTTTACATCTAGGGCTATGAAAAGCCCCCTGAAAATGGTTGAATAATGGTCTTGTATCTGGATGATCCCAAGAATCCTTCTAAAGTGCATCTTCTTATGTTTGATATATAGTATGTGACACCACAATCTTATGCATCAAGAGCGCCCACTCATACATACCAAGGTAATCCACGCAAATTTTCCCCATATTCAGTGTTCAGAATTACTTGTTGAGCACAAGCAGGAACAACAATTATGGTGTCTATCCCCTTTTCTGAACTACATCCTCCTCTTTATGCATCTTTCCAAAGGTCTGGTCAATGACTGCATTGTAAATTGAATAAGAAATATTTTCCATCAATTTGTACACATAATAACATAACACTATCCACTACCTCGTTTTCTTCTCTTCATTAGGATGAGGAGGGACACTGACCTCAGAGAGGATGAAAGATATGTTGGAGAAAATCGTAATAATGAGGACCCGCACGTGGCAATGTATGCTTGAGGTTCAAGTAAAACTGCGCCCCATAGACTGTTTGTTAAGCCCAGCGCAAATACTCATTATAATTAGATACCCACGGTACGTATCAAGTCATGGGGGAAACTTGACCAAATTCAGAGGCCAGTTGCATGAAGACCATGCAGAAAATAGTTTGACATTGTGAGGAGTTTGACATCGTGAGGATTGAAGATTCATGTGCAGCAAGTTCTATGCAAGTTTCCTGACTTACATACTGTCCTAAATACGTGCATGGTCAAGTTTCAACAATGCCCGCCAAGCACTTGGCACAACAGAAATTCTGGTGTGTGAGCTTGGCACAGCAGAAGTCGTGGTGTTGCCTCAATGCTGGTGTCTCCTTGGCTGCTGTGTGCTCCCCCTGTGGACCCCCATCACTGTTGGAATAGAATGATACTGCCATCACAAGGCAGAATCATGCAGCTATGTGTGGGGGAATGCAAGTTCGAATCTATACCTCAACAAATACAATGTCATAACAATGTTGTTGCAAGCCGCCATGTGAAAAGGTGCAGTTACACACCCATCTTTGTGGTTCTGCTCTAGGTAGAACGTTGCTGTGGTGATGGAAGTCCCTGTGATGCATGGTTTTGGCAATGGTATCTTGAGTCAATGTCCATGTACTGATGATGGCTTTTCTTGGTGAAAACTGGTAAAGGCAATGGAAATTATGATGCTCCGCAGCAATGGTGGTGGTGTTTTACCAGTACATGCAGGCATTTTTCCGCACGTGCTTTGTAGCCTGGAAACAACACTGCTTCTTCTCTGGGATTATTTCAGGCAAAACGGCCAGAGAGGGGAGCTATCCGCAAAACCATCTGCAATCTATGTGTTCACTCACTCCCCTCGAGCCTCCACGTCACATGCTATGAGGGAAGTATGCCTCTGTCCCCCATCATCTACTGTGCACGAAAGGTGAGGGTTGTCTTGGGGACCTTCACCCTCATTGTGAGGGAAGAGCTCAGTTCGACAGAGCGGGCACCAAGTTTGCTTGTGTAGCCAGGCGTCCACACATTCCTGCAACAGCTCATGAGGACCACATGGAGCACAGGACAGGGACCAGAGACGAAGACGTGTATGAGCCACCAGATGCACCAATTGTCATTGTCATCATTTTTGTCGACATCGCCGTTTTCACTGTCGTCAACATCATTGTCTTCGTCATCCTCATCGCCATTTTTGGCATTGTGTTTGTCTTCATCGTCGTCATCATCGTCTTCTTAGTTGTCCTCCTCCTCCCCCTCCCCCTCCCCCTCCCCCT
>SZWC01013220.1:0-14168 GCA_023375785.1 Penium margaritaceum | reverse complement strand
CCTCCTCCTCCTCCTCCTCCCGTCCTCCTTACCCTCCTCCTTACCCTCCTCCCCCATCCTCCTCCTCTTCCTCGTCCTCGTTCTCCTTTTCCACCTCCTTTTTTCTTTTTTTTGGTTTTTAAGATGGTCCAGGCAGAAAATCCCTGTCCACCTCCTCCCCATCCTCCGCCTCCGCCATATAACTCCCTCCCCCATTCCCCTCCGGAAAATCCTCCCCTTCCTCTCGTCACCCACCTTGCGTACAAATTCGTCGAGCAGGAACCAAAGCAGGCGTGTTGTGTCTGCTGCAGCGACAGGACAAAACACGAAGCCTCACAACGAAGACTCGCAGTCAGCAGCTCACCTGGTGGAACACGTGTCCACAAGCCGGAAGCCTCCGCACCCAATTGCCAGGCTGAAGCTCACTTAGGCACACGGCGCAGCAGCACCCATCGCTCCCGTTTTCACTTTCACTGCCGCCGTCGTCGCTCTTTCGCGCGCCCTCCATATTTTCAAAGCCGCGTGGGTTTCCGTCCTCCCCTGCGCAAGGAAATCTGATTCCCGAGACACATAAGGTGTCTCCCGATCCCTCGTGGTTGCAGCCGCCGGCACCGCCCGGGGCGGAGGCGGTTGCTGCAGATGGCGACTCGGGCGAACCGCCCCCCCCTTCTGTGACGACGTGGCCTTCCCAGCGTAGTGCGGGGCCGAGACGCTTGACGAGTTCATTTGAAACGTTTCCGGATTCAACGTCATCGACCTGCAGGCTGGTGGCGATCTGCTGCCTGCGCTGATTCTCTTGCTGACGTCGGCGGCGGCTCGAGCGGTTATACACGAAAACGACAGCCATGGCGGCGAAGACTACAAGGGCAAGGAGGACTAAGACGATAAGATGGATCATCTGGATTGGGGTAGCTGTTGAGCTGCTGCTTCCGCTGCCATCGGCATTCATTCTGCTCCCGCCGTTGTTGACGGTGCTGCTGCCGCTATCGGTATTGCCGTTGCTGCCGTTGCTGCTACTGCCGCTGCTGCTGCTGCTGCTTCTGCTGCTGGCGGCGCTGTTGCCGCCGGTGCTGCTGCTGTCAGTAGTGCCGCTGCTCTTTGAACCTTCACTGCCACCGCTTCTATCGCCACTGCCTTGATTACTTCCGCTGCTCGTACTGCTGCCAGATGCGCTTTCCATGACGACGTTTTTGCTGACGTTGTGTACGGACGTGGAGGGGAGCGGCGGCGCTACCAGTGGCAACCTGCCTTCAATCTCTGGCGAGCGGATTTGAACGACCCTCGAGCTCAGAGCATGCGCGAAAGAGAGTGGTGTTGTGACCAACGAAGACAGTGGGTCGGGAGGGGGGGGGGGGGGGGGGGGGGGGGGGGGNGGGGGGTGGGTAGGTGCTTAAAGCATCTTACCAAAGCACCGTGTTTTGGTACACGGATACAGTAGTCGGCTCCCGTTCAAAGCATGTTCCAACTGCGGTACGCACTGATGTTGACAACAACTACTTGTGAAGAAGTTAGCTAGACTGGGCTGGCGGTGTCGAATTTCCAATCGGCTGCCGCCCAGTGAAGTACCGGTTCCATCGAAGCGACTCGAGAGGACGGAGACGCGACAAGCCCGGTGGCCGCAGGTTGCTTCTTCCCTCTGCCGCCCAGAACCTTGCACCGAATACTCCATCCGCGGACGAAAAAGCAAAAAAAAAAGGGCGGTATAGCTCATATATATCCACACAAGCATAGACGAAACCCAGAGATATCTGTCAAATACATATTATAATAGCCATATCAAGAAAGTTAAGCAAAAAACTTATCCATACCCATTCTTATGGCCATGCCCAATCGGCAATAAGTCGCCATCATTCAAAGCGAGGGGGGGGGGTACGTATCACCCCCGCTTTCGTAACCATCGCGATCAAGCGACTAAAATTTTTTTCGACTCGGGAAACCCCCTTCACAGTTCTAGGATTTTCCATGTGTGTGCGGACAGCGGCTCCGTAAACATCAAACTCTGCATCCACGAATGGGGGTTTAATATTACCAAAGAAATGCTTATCCCTGATCAAACATTGAGCAAAACTTCCATTTTGGTACATGCAAGCCGCTTTCAAACCATACCTCAGATTGCACTTGGGGTTCTAGGCTATTATTTTTGGGCACATATATACTAACTGCTTGGTTTGCGACTCGCATAGAAGCGAAGTGACTGGGCCAAATCGTGACGATGGTAGGAACCTGTTACATGATTCAGTAAACAATAAATGATCTATTTGGATTTTTATGACAATTTTATGCCTATTTTCAAGCCGCACATATACGAGGACTTGCTATCGTTGGAAAGCAATCTCACATGTTCTCTTCTACCAACCGAGTAGACAACGATGCTAATCGACGACGACCTTTGTGTATTTTCGGCAGGCTCGACAGAAATAGTCTTATGCACACGAGCATTTCTTCTGTTGAAAGGAGTAGTACCCAAAAATGAGAGACCCGCGAGGTACATCATTCTGTGGGCATCGTTGTCTCGGCATTCGTCAAGTGGAGAAAGTGACTCACATAGGCCCTTGCCCTTCTCACTTACTTCTCCCTTCTGATTGGCCAGTTTGTTGTGTGGTGCATTCCTGGCTCATCAAATCATGTTGACATCCATTTGTCCGGTGTCGGCTGAATCAATACTAGCATCATCCGGTTTTGTTGCACATTTCTTCATGTTTCATTTTCTTGGCCGTCATGTTTTACATTCACTCCCCATCACATGGACAGCTAATTGGGGGGTGCGTCCAGAATAGGGCTCTCCAAGTAACGAGGAGGTGGTACGATAGTATCCAGGTACGAATCCCAAAGGGAGGCAGTCCGCGTTAGGAGGGGAGTCGAACACGACACCTAGAACAAATCTATCCATTGTATTTTCATGGGCTACTACTAGGCTCATGGGAGCGGGGCCTAACAAGTTCCATCTCAACGCATCGCGTGTTTTAGAACCCCCACTCAAAACCCTCACAAAACTTAGTGAGAAGTCACAAACCCCTCTATTGAAGGGTTTGTGATTTTCAATTCATGTCTGAGAACGTTAGCATGTTGTTGTTGAATGGAATGTGGCGTTGAAATAGCGTGACCGTTTCGATAATGCTTTTTCCTACACTCGCTAGATATAGCATAAAAAAAAATTAGAAATCCCTAAATTTGCATATGGTGTGGTTAATTTGCAAAACGTGGATATGGTCACTTCTCTGTTGGGGAAAACTATAACCTGATGCTTCACATCATTTTAGGGTATCGAACCTATTATTCTTGGTTAGAATCCTGATATATTTCTTTACTGTTTCATTCAACGTTATGTTCTTGAAAATTAATAATTTGGTTCATTCGTCCCTTTTAACACCAAGAGCTTGAGCATAGATACAATCCCTACTGTTGATTAATGTGACACATGCCGCTTTCCACCTTTTCTCGTGCTCCATTCTTTCATGGTGGAATATCATATTTGTTAGAGTGAACAATAATTACGCTAAGTGACAGCTTTGACATGGCACAGTCAGTTCGAAAATTGATGATTTTTACGCAAAGTTACGGATTTTTAATCAAAACTATCCAAGTGCGACTTGACCACGAATTTTCTACTGTACAGGCCAGACAAAATTGTGGCATCAAGCTCCGAGGGGGGAAAGGAGCTTAGATTTCTGTGCTACATGCACAACAGGATTGTGCATGCCTGCTAGCCCAGCTTGGTCAGCATCTACAGAGTGGAAGACACGCACTGTTGGGTACTTGGCCCAGACCAATGATGGTGGGGCTGCACCAGACTAGAATGCTAAGACGGGTAGCATCAGCATATGCAAGCAGAGCTCTGGAGCAGGGACCACTCTACATCAGTTATTGCATGCACGACTCAGTATAGCATCAACTACCACATGCACGACGTAGTAGCTGCATTAGCTACTACATGCATGACTCAACAGCTGCAGGCAGAGCTTAGAGTGGGGACCGCCCTACTTCAGCGGGCAACATGCATGACTCAGTAGTTGGGACCACGACAAAGTTTTCAACACTCGTGAAGCTTCCTTGAGGAGGAAGCTACGTGCCTTGGACCTGAAATATTCCTTGAGGAGGAAGCTACGACCTTGTAATAGGAAGCTTCCTCTCGGCAGAGAGCAGCTGGTCGACTTGCCAAGATACCGATGTAAAAGCAGACTGAACTCAGTCAGTCCAGCAACTCCAAAAACTTTAGCAGCGAGTCCATCAACTCTACCAGTTGCACCAGGAGTCCTCCTTTGCAAGACAATGCCTCAAACCAAGACTCTATAGTCGCTCTTTCAACTGAAGACCCATGCCAGCATGGTAGCCTTCCGCTAGCCTGGGTTGGTGGACACCCCTGACTACTTGAAGGCCTGAGTACTTAGAAGAGGTGGCCAGACTACGCCCAAGACTGGAGAGCATCCTTGCTACGACTGCTTCTCTGGACATTGCTCATCTTTGAGCCAGGAGCTGTGTCTAGGCATTGAGCCCAGAGTTAGTGTCTGGCGTCAGCTCTATCTGTGTCGTGCTGATCGAGTTTAGAAGGACTCTGTTGGAGTTCCCTTCTATCAGCCCTGTAAGCCTTGCAACACTGTGCCAGCTTGGCTAGGAGGGTCAGAATTCCTCTGACAACCCAGCAAAATGGCAATGGGTGCCAGCATGGAGAGGAGGCTGCCCTCACAACCTGGAGGCCATTTCACTAAAAGTATGGTGACCGAGCTGAAACCCTTGCAAAGAAAGCCTTGATGGACTAAAAACTTGTTTTGCCCTCGGATGGGACAGGTTGTATCATAGCATTGAGCTGAGGTATATTTAACCATTGTTTCCTTGTACCATACTTGTACTTGATAGTCTTTTTCAACTACAAGTTTCATTCCAAGTTTTGCGCTTCCGCACATTGGAGTACAATGTTTGCTTGCAAGGCATAGAGATCGTACACAATAGCAAGACCCCCTTGTTGCATCAGAGCACGCATTGAATTCGTCACTGCAGGCTATAAGAACCCAAACATGAATCAGAGCACAAGGATGTCCGGACATACTTAACATGCAATTAGAGTAGTAGACCCCCGTTGCTAGCAAGAAGCAAAAGTTACAACTGAAGCCTGAAAGGATGACAATGGCTGTCATCACTCACCACTGGCAGGGTGAACGCGTGACGTGGCTACCCTACACACATGGAGATATTGAAGATGCTTTGAGCGACCTCAATTTGGAGAGCATACACATGGACTCTCAACAGTTGAATGGCCTTTCAGCGCCATGCTTGTGTGGCTAAGCTCGTCCGTAATGGGGATCAAAGCTATAACGCCAACCAAGTTTGTGGTGCCTTCTATATGGTGGAAGCAACGAGTATGAATAGCATCAATAATATCAGCAGAAGCAATTGTAAAAATAGGAGATGTCCTGTGTTTACTACAGGCTGTGTGATGGTTAAAAAATAGGAAACTATGGAAACGTGGAATCTCGTTTTTTCAGAGGTTGGAACCTAGTTTTGGGGTTCCTCACCCCCAAAACAATTGTAGGGAGAGTTTAATTCTTGTCGCCGTAGATCCTCCTTCACTAGCAATTGGTGTAGTAGTAATGTACTGGGAACAGTTGGAGAAGCAACAACCGGTAACAGCACGTCACAACTTTAATTCTCTTTGCAGTGGCTCCTGTCGCACTGTTTTTACACTGGAGTTTACCTCTTACGCTGGTGTGACGTGCTGACATTAACACCAAAGAATGGTGCACACGCTAAGCTGTGGATGAGGAATGCGGCTATAGTAGGTTGAGCTTTGGTTTGCGATGTTGTGCGACAGGAAAATCTCACTGCAAAAAAAAAAGATCTCGCTCTTGCAAGCGAAACAGGAGCTGATGATGGGAGCGCTAAGCGAGGAGGGGAGGGGAGTGACGTTCATAGTGGACATTGCACCAGCTCATCGCAACGACGGCGGGCACCTACGTGACAAGGCCTTGTTGGGACAGCAAGTTGGCAAGAAGCCTCTTGCCGTGACGGCATGGTGGCTAGTCGGTCAACAGTGAGCGAGGCCTCTGCTCGGGAGGACCAACCGGAAAAAAACGATATGTCGAAGTCTGCCCCTCAAGCGACATATGGTGGCAGAGGGCCACGTGCAAGAAGTCAAGGCCAAGGCCATGGCCGGTGGAGCGAGAAAAGAGATCGGCTTGACGTAGTTGATTGGTTATGAGAGAAAAGAAAAGGGGAAGGGGCGCGATTCTGGTCGACAGATCGCAGAGTACCCATGAAGGGTAGCCCGAATACTCTTCAGGAAAGGTGGGGCAACAAGTTTTTCATTCGACAAAATAAAAAATCAATGACCAAAAACGTCGGTGACAACCACTTGGGCAACTGTGAAGGCGGTGACAACACCATGAATTCAAGGCCGCCAGAGATAACCGAAAGAGTTAGGAGCTGACAAAGAACAGACGTGGGGCACACTAAGTGCCTAAGCCCTGGCAAAATTGGGTTGCAACAGCTGGGCATGGCTGGACTAAGCAATAGAAGCAGTAGAGTGGAATCGTCAAAGCACGTGGCTATAGTTCCAAGGGGAGCAAAAGGTTACAGCATCAGAAAAGAATGATTGGTAGCGGGCTTTTATAAAAACAGGCAAGGGATGGCCGTAACAGGTTGGCGGTCCAAGCAGGCGATCTCAAGCAACGGTCCCGCCTCGTAAGCGCCACGTATGTGGAAGCTTTTAAAGCGTTCATCTACATAGCCAAGCCTGTGCATGAGAGAAACGGTGGCTGGATTTGTGGGAGGTTGCTTTTTGCATGAAGCAACCTCAATGGTGAGTGGGTTGCAAACTGAGCCTCACCGAATTTCATTTTGTGCTCCAACCAACTTCCTTCGACCAAAAAATGGCCCCGACAAAACCGTGGAAAGCTTAGATTGAACTTTTCCATAGGGATACTTGACCGATTTGAGTCCGGATTTTTTCCAAAAATTCCTAGCAGCCGGAGAACACCCAAGAGCAATCCGGAGGTCTCTTTTGACAAAAAAACGTTTTTTAATAGCTGAAACCTCCACCAATCACTCATTTATCCACTCAAAACGTTTGCGAAAATCTTTACATTCATTAACACACCTATTGATAAGGAGTGTTAGAGTGAGTGATAACTAGCTAAGCGTTAGCTTTGACATGGCAAAGTTGGATTGACAATTGGAGGTTTGTACGAGAAGTTACGGTTTTTAATCTGTAAATACTTGCGTGTGGCTTGATCAGGAATTTTCTACTGTATAGACTATATTACATTCGAGCATCCAGCTCCAAGGGGGGAAAGGATCCTAGATTTGTGTTCTGCATTCACAGCAGGATTGTGCATACGTGCTGGCCCAGCTTGGTTAGCAGCTGCATAGTGGAAGCAAGCACTACTGGTTATTTGGCTTGGACCAGTCAGGGTGGGGCTACACCTGACTAGACTACAAGGACCGCTTGCATAAACATATGTAAACAGAGCTTTGGAGCTGGGACCACTCTGCATCAGGTGGTGCATGCATGACTTGGTATTGCATGAACTACCACATGCACAATGTCTTAGCTACATCAGCTACTACATGCACGACTCAACAGCTGCATGCCGAGCTAAGAGTGGGGACCGCTTTACGTGAGCGGCAACATACACGACTCCACAGTTGGGACCAAGATTAAGTTGTCAGCACTCTAAAAGCTTCCTTGAGGAGGAAGCTGCGTGCCTTGGACCGGAAAGATTCCTTGATGAGGAAGCTAAGACCTTGTAGCAGGAAGCTTCTTCTAGGCACAGAGCAGCTGGTTAACTTTCCAAGATTAAAATATAAAAGCATACAATACTCAGTCATTCTAGCAAATCCATCAACTCTACAAGTTGCATGAAGAGACCTCCTTTGCCAAACAACACCTCAAACCAAGACTCGGTAGTGGCTCTCTCAACTGAAGACCCATGCCAACCAGGCAGCCTTCCCGTAGCCTGGGTTGGTGGACGCCCCTGACTACCTGAAGGCCTCACTACCTAGAAGAGGTGGCCAGACTACGCCGAAGACTATAGAGCAACCTTGCTACAGGTGCCTCTCTGGACATTGGCCATCTCTGAGCTAAGAGCTATGTCCAGGCATTGAGCCCAGAGTTAGTGTCTGGCATCAGCTCTGTCTGTGTAGTGCTGATGGAGTCTAAAAGGAATCTGTTGGAGTTCCCCACAGACAACCCAGTAAGCTTGGTACCACTCTGACACCTTAGCTATGAGGGTCAGAAGTCCTCTGAAAACGTACTAAGCAATCAGTGGCTGCTATTGTGTAGAGGAGCCTTCCCTGACCACCTAGAGGGCATTTCACCTGAAGGAACGGTGACCACGCTGAAACCCTTTTAAAGACAGCCTTGACGGCCTAGCAAGGTGTTTTGCCCTCGGATGAGGCAGGTTGTGTCAGAGAATTGAGTTGAGCTATGTTTCACTGTTGTTTCCTTGTACCATACTTCTACTTGATAGTCTTTTCCAACTACAAGTTCCTATCCAAGTCTTCCGCTTATGTACGTTGAAGTATAGGGTTTTTTTGGAAGGCAAAAAGATCTTGGACAGCAACAAGACCCCCTTGCTACATAAGAGCACGAAGTGACTGCGTCACTGCATGCTTCAAAAACCCCAAAAATATTCTCCACTTTCTACTTATGAAACTTCGTAATTCGTACATTTATAAGTTCTACATTTTCATACCCCTATTCAATCAGATTGAATGAACTAATCCATCCTTAAAGGGCCTCTGATGAAAACATGCGTGTAGAGAGTTTCTTCATTGAATTCCACCTTGGTGTGAATACCACCAAGAAGACATCAATTTGAGATTAGCCTACAAAAATAAAATAAGAAAAGAGAAGATAGATCCGTATGAAAATTTCTCACGAGAACGTTTTTCTTAAGTTAAATCAATCATTTGGTTTCTTGATACATTCTTTCTCTTTAGTACATGATAGTCATATTTTTTAAGGGAGTGCTGATTCATCTTTTGACATTACTATCCATACATTCATTCCAACCCATTTCAATAAAAAATATTATCTCCCAAGAAAAATCCCAAAAACGTGTCCACATTAACACCAAAATGAGAGAAATTCACATTCTTGACTCCATGACCTCAATAGGCCTCAAACACACTTTCAACTTCCCCATCCCCTTCCCACACACTCTTTCATAATAATGTCCCACACCCACACATACACTACACATAAGATGAGTACACACACACACACACACACACACACACACGTACACACACACACACATGCATGCACAAAAGGATTTGGACAAAAATGCCCACATTCACACAAGTACACACCCCCACTTCCGACCTGAAACTCTATTAAACTTTGTTTAGATTGTGGTTTTTTATGTTTTTCAAATTTTGTGAAACTAATATTATTTATGCATATGGAAATTTAGTTTTATGTTAAAACATGATAAAGTTTCAAATCAATGATTTATTTCATATTTTCCACGTAAAGGTGTGTAGAATCTTTTTTTCCCTTTACATGAAATATACAAAAATATGGAAAGATAATTATTTTTTCCCCCAACATGGGAATGGAAATAATTGTTATTTTTTCAATACATGAGTATTTCTAGGTCTTAGTAAAATTCTAGTAGGTAGCCAAGTGTTGCTCCGAGAACCGACATGTTAAATGGAAGGGAAATGTGACATGGATGATGCATTTAATGATAAATCATCATGATGACAATTTTTGGTGTGCTAATTGTAATAAATATTCTTTAATATAGGTTTTTTAATGAATTTGGTGGGATTATTTTAAAGGAGTGTTTGGACTTCCCTATGCGCAAGAAGGGAATTTGTCGGGCCACACTAGAACAAGGACATAAATTTATGAAAGACCTTAGACTTAGACATCAACTAGAATGTGGTTGATGTTTTAATTTGGGATTTATTTCAAAAATAGGAGAGGTAATTTGACAAAATTTATTTCAAATTAGTTTTTTCATATTGTGATTGTGTGATGCCCCTCTTTTTAACACAGAAACCCCCTAATGAGATTTATGGTTTTGCTCATAATGAAACTCCGTCATTCTTATAGGGGTTTTTTGTTCCAATAGAAAAGGTTTCATTAATTGATTCCATCCTTTCCAGGAGTGATCTCTTCCTTTTTTTCTTTGTGGAAGATGCACGGTAAGATTGAGCATGAAAACTAGTTCGGCACCTGAGAATTTGGACAGAGAAAGGTCACATTTTGCGTTATTATGTCACCGGAGTATATAGGTGTTGAATGTATCGTATCCCAGCTTTCTTTTCTCCTCGCTCCTCCCCAAGTGTCTGGCGGCCAGTGGCAGCGACGACGTTTCCCATAGATGATCTCCGACCTTGCAGGGCCGCGATCGTGTGACATCGACGGTGTGAGCCGATGTCGAGAAAGTGCACCGGTCGTCGTCGTCCTTCCGCGCATCATACTTGTTCTTCCTGTATTGGTCGCCATGAGTCAGCTTGACCCGGTCAAGCTTCCTTTGCCACCGTCGATTCGTACCGGTTTGGCGAATCCCGTGAGTTTCCCCGTCCAGCATGACCGACCGACCGAATCGTCGTCTTAATCCCTTGAGATATTCGTCGCGGGAGAACTTTTCGCCCTCCCAACGCGAGTTATTCCCTGACTCTTCTGGACTTTGTGTACCACGCTTTTTTGCTCTCCTGCTTGAGACGAGTTCCGTGCCTGGCTAGGCGTGAAAGTCGAAATAATGAAATATGTTGCGAGATGTGGCTAGGCGTGATGATCGTGCCATTAGATGCAAGTATGCACACCGTCGATGTGACCCTCTCGACGATGGATGTTCTGTGTGAGCTGCAATTGTCGTTAAAACTTCACGACTACGCGCTACAGACACGCGGTTCAAGAGGGTTCTGTCCGAGGAAAATGAGAATAAGATATGGTTTTGAAATGAGCACTCGAATATTTCCGGCCGTGAAACCAGCAGCCAATTCTCTCCACTCACGGAATGAGGAGACAAATTTGTCCCGTCGTCAACGCAAGCAGACAAAACTTGTCCAACCGTATACGATCAGTCAAATATGTCCCAATCAAACGTCTCCTATAGCAAAGGAGCAGACAAAAATGACCCCCTTGAGTTAGCCACGCCACATCAACCACACAAGTTCTCAAAACGGAGTTGACACATCTACATTAAGTTTCTGTTTCTCTCTCTCTATATGTAAAATGGACAAAGTTATGTAAAGGAGATGAGACCGCGTGTATTTGTGTTGTCTAATTATTTCGCCTTAAAAAAGTGATAACAGACAGCGAGACACTTTTGGAAGAGCATAAAAAACTGTTCACTCAAAAAACGAGCACATAAAAGTATCCCCCTGTCCGCTCCTCCCAATCTCCAAGGCAAAACTTGAGGTCTATTTTTCTGCACATAAACACACAATGCATTATCTCCTTGAAAACAATATTGTCCATTTTTACTGAGAGATATGCAGAAAAGGGTGACCCGTTGGTAAACGAGCCACCCTTTTTTGTGCACTTGTGCAATTGATGTGGTTTCTAAAAGCAAGGGGGAAAATTATGTTTGCTTGTTAACCACTGAAAACTTTTGAGGGGGACGTATTTGACCCCACCTTTGCAATCAAAACATTTTTTTCCTTTCACCTTGACAAGTGGACAAATTTCTCTGTTACTCTCATAAGTGGAAAAATTCATCTGATTTTTTTAATGAAATACATTTGATTTCTCATTTTAATATCATACCAAATTTGATTTTTTGGTTCTGTCCCCATCCCTTCATTCTCTCAGCTCTGGTACACATCTTCTCTTGTTTTCAAATGTCCTGACCGTTGGCCAATCTATCCGCAGATTCAATTTTTGGAAATTTTCTCATCTAGGGAGAAACGTTATAGTGAATTCGTGCTTTCCTCATTTTGGAGACGGCCAAATACTATGCCCCCATATCTCACCCATAACACATCGCAATTTACAAGTTATAATTTCTCATTTTGCATCACATCATTGACTTCCGTTATGAATGCCTCACAACCAGATTTGCCGACAAGAAATTACCACCAAAAATCATTTTTGAAAACAAACTGTGAAGATTTAGGGGTCTTGGGCTGTATTCATGTTGGGGCTCCTCCCAGGCTTCGCGGTAGCAGAGCCTAGGAATTCCCCTTTGAAGAAATGCAAATTCTACTCTCCGAAAAAAACATGCACATGTAAAACGTTTATATATAGCCATGAAATAGACCATTATACGAAGAAAAAGATGGATTCGACAACAGATGGTCACTTTTATCGGGTCGAATATGGTAATCAAGAAATCCACCCTTTTCAAGAAAAAGATCAACAAACAGATGTGTCATTCCAACCTGCTCAAAAGAATAGAGGACCATATGTCCTTGGTCATTTGTTTGGCTTAGCAATAAGTGATGTTAGTGGCCATGTCTAAAAACACCCATATTTGTATGCACATAAAGTTTGCTTCCTTGTCAACTCTATGAAGCTGAATCAGAGGCTTCATACATGGTTAGGCCAAAAATCTCGTGCACAATGAGAGTTCCTGCTCACATGATGCTTACACATCGTGCAACAACATTGAAACATGGTCTTTGGCAACAAAGTGAATTTTAGGACAAAAAGTACATCATTTTGAGACAAACCAAAATTCCTCAAAGGATTTGACCCCATCAAAACTTCTAAGTGTTTGTGTAAGCTGAACACATTATTGCAAATATTATGTCAATAATGTAATGGCATGTCACTAACTTGTGCACGAAAATATGTCCTAAGGTAGCATGTGACTAACAAAGACTAATGAAAAAAGCTTTGTTATGTGTGGAGCGTTCATAATTTTAACAAACCACAAAAGAGAACAACATATGGATCTAAAACTGGGGAATATGATAGAAACTTGTTATTCTAACAACTGATTGAATACATTTGTTTCTTGTAGATTGACATATCATTGAATCTATTTCCCGGTTGGAACCGCCTTGTCCATATTGATACGCTGTGCCTTTGGTCATCAATGGAAGCTACAAAACTAGATTCTTGTAAAATGGAAATTGACACTTCTCCCAAAACATTTAAAAAGATCTGAGAGCTTGGAAGTTTTTGTTTATAGACACCAAATATGACACACATTCGAAGTTCAAGGTTCATCCATGTGGATTATTCCTCTTCTATGTGGACAGTTCAGTTGCTGCACAAGTCAGTGTTCCATTCTAGAACACGCTTTTGGCAATGAAGACAGTACAGTGAAAGAAGAGAGGGCGTTGTCCTTAATTTTGATTCTCAATAAAATGACATAGTTATGCCCACAAAAGTTGATGTCGATTCCCCAATTCATGCGATGACAATGTGCTACCATTTTGTCTATGCCATTTGATAGGATATTACATTATTCTCCATGATTTTAAACGTCCATTTTTAATTGAACACCTTCAAATATGCCAAGGAAGTTCTTCCTATGTCTTGGTGAACCTTAAGCCTGCTGAAAAGAGAAACTAGATAGGTGCCCTTGATTTTTGGTGAGCAAGGTGTGGAAAAGGCTCAATAATTCATCAATCATCAACAAGCCTAACGATTTGTAGTTTAGCTTTTTGAAATCCTACCCTCACAATTTGGTCGTCGCCACAATGAGTAAAATGTAGTCACCAATGTTGAATTTGGTGTTTGGCTATTGTTTGTCTTCTGCTTGCTTGATTGCAATTTTTACCTTTCCACGTGTTTGACAAATGGCATCTCACTTGCTACGAATGTCTCACTACCAGATTTCCATAAAGGCATGTATGGTTAATGACCCGAAAAAAATACACTCGTCAAAAATTTTACATACTAAATGCATACCTTTAGAAGTTTCATGGAACCTTCATGGAAGATGCAATACAACTGAATTTATGATGTCTATTCACCGACATACAAATGTATTTGAATGCTTGAAGACAACAAACTTTGTAGAAGGTTTGCAAAAGAACTTAAACACAAAATAGGTCCATGCTTAAGTGAATTACCTCACTTAAAGTTCATAGTAAGTGACTTACATTTTTACTTATACATGAAAAGTGTTAGAACTGTAAGGCGTGTCAGTGCACATTCCTGTACCCAAAACGTACAAATTCCAAAACCCTCCCGAAGTCACATTTGAGGGGTTTGAACTTTATTTCTTTGCTTTTTCAGGCTCCTTCTAGGCCTCGCGGTAGCAGGGCCAAGCCGGTTCCCTTCT
>SZWC01013219.1:60865-77900 GCA_023375785.1 Penium margaritaceum | reverse complement strand
ATACATATACATATACATATACATATACATATACATATACATGTACATATACATATACATATACATATACATAAACATATACATATAAATATACATATGCATATGCATATACATATGCGTATTCATATGCATATGCATATTGACTTTACCACAGTCATAGTGGGCTGTGTTCACATGCCTTCATGTAGATCTGCTGCTTCTTACGTGGCATTGGCTTGGTGCAAGAATCAGCGACCTGCTTACTATTGAATCCCAGCGTGATATGATCCTCTTGTATCATGTGCCCAAAGAAGTGATAGGCAATATGAATAAACTTGGTGTCAGCATGGTACTCAGGATTCCTGGCAAGTGTAATTATACTTGTTGACCTGATATAATCCTTGTTCATAGCTGATATTTGGACAGGCACATGACGGAATAGGCATGCACTAGTCCCTTGGAGTAAGTCCCCTAAGTCTGGTCCAGATAGACAAGGCATGCCCTGCTCCGACGGAGCAAGTCCCGTTGGTCTAAACTGGTTTGTATAACCAGCAAACACTACCTAGGACGACTCCTTGTGGCTTAGACGTTCCAAAGTTAGTGTGTGGAGCGAGAGGTCACAAGGTCAAATCCTGGCCCAGTGACTAATTCTCTTTGTCACCAAAAGGGATAAAGGAAAGTTCTAAGACACATCATAGAACATTCCAAGGTCCTTCTTGGTGGCTGGTACCACTTGGCGGTCACACGGGGTGCCATGTATGCAGGGGGGACGATACAATCCAGATTACCCCAAAAGTGGCTCATCCAAGGAGCCAGTGCGCGCCTAGGCTAGAGGCTGGCTCTGGGACTATAAGAACCTGTCAGTTGCCTGTCATTGAGTACAGTTCTTACCTTTGAGACTCCTCACAGAGTTGTCCACCAGAGGCGGACACTAAAGAAGCATTTGTTGGTCTAAGCCCCAGGAGTTAGCTCCTCGCACGAAAGTGACCAGGTGCTAAGGACACAGTGCAAGGAAGTGAATCCTATGAAGTGCTTGGTGTGGAACCTTGGCTCAAAGGGTGATATCACCTCTTGGTTGTAATACCAAGAGCGGTCGGCGGGGATCATTGTGTCGGAACCCGTTTTCTAGACGGTCGCCTCAGGCAGGTTGACAAAGGGTTATGGGCCCATACTGAATAGTTGTAAGGCACGCTTCTGCGCACTCTCTCGCCCTCCTTGTCTTGTAGTGTGCATCAGCTCCATCAGCTCCATCTGGTCCATCAGCTCTAACAGCGGGTGCTTGCACTTAGTGAACAAGGGTCAAGGACAAGCTCTGTCCTTGGAGGTACGACCCTTGGACCCTAACCAGGATAAGCTCTACCCTTGGAGATACGGTCTTGGATTCGCTAGTGTACGTTCCTCTCTGTTTGCAGGTGATCAATGGCTAAGGGATAAGCAACAAATCTGCACCACCTAAACCGGTAGCAGACAACAGCCTACATCAGCCTACATCGGCCCAACGAAGCAAAGAAGTAGAGAAGCAGAGAAGTAGTATGACAATACCTGCGATGCTCACTCTTGAGCAGGTGAATGGTGGGATGTCAGATTTCACAGTTAAAGGTTTTCCCTTGTGGAAATGACAATTTGACATTGTCACGAGAGTGTATGGCTTGTAGATGTTCCTTGGAGAAGAGATTGAACCTCTGAAAAAAGATGCTGGATATGAAACTTGGAGTGTCAAAAACGACATGGCGCTTGCGATTCTTGTGATATCAGTGCATGAGTCACATCATGTCCACCTCTAAAATATCACACATGCATCAAAGGCTTATGAGAAACTTGCTTGTGTATACCAATCAAGGGCTCTCGTAAATCGCCTCTTCATCCTTCAAACACTGTTTTTGATAAGGTTGAGCAAGGAAGAGTCCATTCCAGACTTCCTACTGCTGTTTGAAGGACTGCTGTAGCAAGTGACTCAAATGAAGTGGGACATCGACACCAACATGCAGGCCATGATCCTCCTCATGGTGCTACTTGAAAGCTGGGGACCTCTGATAATTGTTTTTGGCAGTTGGAAGGAGAAGGATTTGACATATGAGGCAGTGTCTGAGTACGTGCGCAACGAGGCCATGCATCGCAGCGGTAGTGAGGCTAACATTTTAGCCTATACTTCATAGTATGGTGGTCGTGGCAACAACTCCTCTTCTAGTCAGAGTAGCAGCGGAAGTGGCGGCAATGGTGGAAAAAGCAATGGTAGCGGTGGAGAGGGTTCAAAGGGTCCTGGGAAGTACGATAATTGTGGCAAGCCTAGACGTTGGGCACGGGAGTGCAGGGCTCCCAAGAAGGAAGGAGATCATGGTGGTAGATATGAGGGTAAAGGAAAGGATAAGGAGTTGACAAACATGATGGTTGAGAGCGTGTCGGCAACCAAGGGAACGACATTGCTCAAGCCTTGAGCCTACGGGCTTGACTGTGGCACGAACCACCACTCTTCAAGGGAGAAGGATGGGTTTATCTTCATAAGGGACACTGAACGTCGTTTCATGTGTGCCAACGGCAGCCTTGTCCATGCGCAAGGCGAGGGAGATAAGTTGATCAATATCAATGTGAACGGTGTTGAAAACGACTTGAAGCTGGAGAACGTCGTCTACATGCCGTCTTTTATGGCTAACCTCTTGTCGGTGTCCAAACTCATGGACCACAACATGACGGTCATCTTTACGGAGGAGGAGGCCGTGATTGTCAAGAACAATGACATCAAGATCTCTTATCCCAAGGAGAGTCTTGTCGCACAGGTCCAAAGAGTTGATGGGCTCTATGTGCTGTAAACCAAGCCCCTTGAGAGTACAAATAAGGGATATGCAGCGATTGAAGAGCCCAAGTCTCCAAAGCCTGATGTAGTACCACAAGCTATCACCATGGCAGCCAACTCGACCAATGACACAGATGCTGAGCTGTGGCACAGGCAGTTTGGCCATGTGGCTGACAATACACTACCAGGAATGGAGCAGCACGAAGTGGTTCATGGGATGGAGGGATGCCATGCCAAGGATGAAGCAAAGTGCAAGAAGCTGTGTGAGCCATGCCTCCAAGGCAAGGTAAAGAGAAAGTCCTTTGAGCGTAATGGACAACGTGCGGAATCAATCTTGGACCTGATTCACTCTGATGTGTGTGGACCATTCCGCACTCCTTCGAACGGAGGCAGCAAGTATTTCTTAACCTTCATCGATGACCACAGTCGCTAGATATGGATCTACTTCCTTAAGACAAAGGGAGAGGTCAAGGAGAAGCTGCAAGAGTTTGTCGCGATGGTAGAGTAGCAGACAAGCAAGAAGGTCAAGGCACTGCGCACATACAATGGTGGTGAGTACGAGGCGTGCAAAGGTTGGTTGAGCCAACACGGCATCAACTACCAAACCACCACGCCTTACACCCCCCCAGAGTAATGGTATTGCTGAGCTGATGAACCAGACTATCCTCAGCATGACACGAAGCATGCTCTTCGACTCCAAACTCCCACCTCACTTCTGGGCTGAAGCTGCAATAACTGCTTTCTACCTTGTGAATCTCACTCCGGCAGCCGCGCTAAGAAGGTATTGTAAGAAGCAGCAAGAAAAGCAACTCAAAATGCCATAGGAGGCTTGGTCAGGGAAGAAGCCAGACGCCTCACACTTCATGGTCTTTCGCTTTACTGCTTGGGAAAAGATCCAAGCAGGAGAAGGAAGTGGCAAGCTGGATGCACGCACTCACAAGTGTTTAATGGTCGGATCCGACACTACACACAAGGCATCCAGGCTGTGGGACCAAGCGGCCGGAAAGCTCATCAGGAGCCGAGATGTCGAGTTCGAAGAAAGGACCATCGGCAAGGGAGAGTCGCTGGATCCTGTCCATGCTCCCAAATCAGAAGAGAGGGTTATGTTGCTTGAGTCAGGTGATCAGGCACCTGAGAACTGGCAGATGGTGCCAATGAAAGATGGTGCTGCAGGGAGAGTGGTTGTGCAGGCTGACATAGCGACAGATGTTGACAGTGAGTCTGAGTCGTCCGAGACATCTGAGTCAAACTCTAAGGCCGAAGGCTCTTCCTCAAACAACGGATCACTAGCAGCACAGGAGCAACAGAAGCAAATAAGCCTTGAAGCACCACCTACAACACTCCGGCGTAGTACACGCGAGAAGAAACCTCTGCCCAAGTACGATGCTGAGAGTGTGAAATGGACCGGACTCAGCTGGTCATGCTTGGCTATGGAAGAGCCTGTGACCGTAACAAAGGCTATGAACATGTCAGATGCGACCAAGTGGAAGGAGGCAGTGGATAGCGAACTCGCATCCATCGAAGTGAACGAAACATGGGTCCTGGTGGACAGGCCTCCAAACGCGCATGTGGTGGGGTCAAAGTGGGTACCCCGGAAAAAGTTCAAGCAGGATGGTACTATCGACAAGTACAAGACAAGAGTTGTGGTAAAGGGATTTTCCTAGTGTGCAGGCTCAGAGTACGAGGAGACCTTCACGCCAATAGTAACCTTTGCCTCCACGAGATCTATGTTGGGCATCACTGTTGCAAAAGATCTGGAGGTCCACCAGATGGACGTCAAGGCAGCTTTTCTCTATGAGACGCTAGACAAAGAAGTGCTGATGGAAGTGCCCGAGGGAGTGGAAGCTCGAGAGGGCAAGGTTTACAAACTGATCAGAGCACTCTACGGGCTGAAACAGGCCTTAAGGATCTGGTAAAAAGAGATGGACGGCTTGATAGCCGGGTTTACATTCACGCACTGCCAGAACGACCCTAGCGTCTATATGCGGGAGGATGAGCAAGGCTTGATGCTGGTTGTACTGTACGTGGATGACCTGATCACCTGCTTGTCGTCAGTCGAGCTATTGAAGAAGCTGAAGACAGATCTTAGTAATAGGTTCAAGATGAACGACATGGGTCCGCTCGGGTTCTACCTCGGGATAGCCGTCTACTGCAATCAAGCAGCAGGCACCATCGAGCTCAACCAGATTAAGCACATAATGGAGGTCCTCAAGCGCTATAACATGGAGGACTGCAAGCCTGTCAGCACACCCATGATAACAGACATCAAGCTCTCCTCCTCCATGAGCCCCAGCATGGATGCAAAATGGCATGAGATGGAGAACATTCCCTACCAGTGTGTTGTTGGCAGCCTCATGTACGCCATGGTGGGAACACGCCCTGACATTTGCTATGCTGTGGGACAAGTGAGCATGTTTGTGGCCAATCCAGGGCCACAGCACTGGCAAGCAGTCAAATTCATCATGCGCTATCTACAGAAGACACGACACATGGGACTCAAGCTTGGAGGCCAAGAGGGATGTGACCCGCTACAGCTGGTATGCTACACAAACGCTGACTAGGGAGGAAGAATCGATGACAAAAAGTCCACCTCGGGCTTTGTGTGCCTCCCGAACAGTGGCGCAGTCTCTTGGGCAAGCGGAAAGCAAGACTCTGCCTCTTTCTCTATTACTGAGGCAGGGTACATCGCTCTCTCAGAAGCATGCAAGGAGACACAATGGCTACGCAGTTTACTTGCCGAGATGAGAGTATCACAAACGGAAGCAATAGAGGTCCGCATCGACAACAAGAGTGCCATGAAAATAGCATAGGATGATGTCATCTCCTGACGGACCAAGCACATCAACATCAGGTACCACTACTCACGTGACCTGGTCAGAAAGGAGATCGTGGACCTGGAATATATGGAGACCAAGAAGATACTCGCAGATTGTATGAAAAAGGCGCTTGACAGCGAATTGTATTCTGCATGTACTCGAGGCACTGGTATGGTGAACGCAGCCAACAAAGACTGAGGCCAAGACTGCTGGAGAGAGGGGATATTTCAGAGCTTATGGACAGAGGTGCAAGGGAGAGTTTGTTGACCTGATATGCTCCTTGTGCATAGCTGACAATTGGACAGGCACAGGACCTATGTTGACCCGCGGTCCCGGGGTGACCTTATTACCGCGGCCGCGGCACCGCGGACCACCGCATTACGCGCACGATGTGTGGCGCTCGCTATTTCCCAGCTCTAGTCCACAATGACCACTCCGTGTGATGTGGCACATGTTGGAAGCCAGCGTGGCTGGCACCGACCACTTTGCGACAATTGTTTTTACACCCCAGACAACCCCCCCTCCACCCCCAACCCGTCGACGTGGCCTACCCATAACGTACAGTTCCATTACCCATTGTCTTATTTTGTGGATGGATCTGACTGGTTATGCCAGGCTGGCATGCATGTACATGACAAGACATTTAGAGCTCCACTATTGGAGCTCATGTAGTGTGTGTGGCGACCTCGACTGGATGGTCACTTGAAGATATCTTGACATGTCAGTCTATCAATCAGCAATGTGCTTCCTATTTTCAAAATCATTTCTTGTTTTTGCCTTTGGTTTCAAAAATCATATTATTGCTAATATCTGAACAAACTGAATCCTTGATCCCACGTGAACATTCAATTGTGGAGTTTCATTGTTGACTCTATCTTCCACATGCCGGTTTATTGGCTTTGCCGCTGGTTTGCGACAACATACCAGTTTGCGGGTATCGCTCGTTTGTGAACTTCACCGGTTCACACCAGGCACTCGGGCGAGTCGATGGGCAGTACCATATGTCCGGTTTGCCGGTCACAAAGCCGGTTCCGGACTGAAAGTCATCGGTCCGGAATAGAGGTCTAGGGTTTTGATAGGCAAGTCGGTCCATCGTAGCCTCGCTCTTCGACCTGAGTAAGATGACGCAGAGGTCTTGCCTGTCGCTTTTCTGGACTTAGGCCACCCGTCTGGGGACCTCCGAGAGCCATGACCCCCAGGAGGGCTCCCACGTCGTAATCAGGCAGGGATTCTTCCTCTCTACCTGTCTTGATGTCTGTAGCATCTGCTATCCGCTTGACCCAGGCAGATTTTGCCCCGCCTCCCACCAGATGCCTCCATGGAGATGCCCTTACTCTCGCCCTCTCACGACACTGCAAGCCTGTCCCTACGACTTCGAAGAAGCCAGGATGTTTTTGCGGCAACTGTGGTGTCACACAGAGTGGAAAATACGAGCGTATTAGGGGAAACTTTGGAGTACCAAACGGCAACATCTCCTGCTGTGCCTACCCTCCTCTCCTTGCCCGACATGTCCTAGGTCTGGAGAGATCTCCTTGTCCCCATGCGACGTGGAAGCCAGCCTGCCCTCATCTATACAACAGTCTTGGGGACTCATGGGGCACAAGCGCAAAACCAGTGAAATGGCATGCGCTCTTCGAGTCAAAGCAGTGGGAGGCAGATCTGGAGAGGGCAGGACTGCGTACAGGGAGTGCGGGGAATGCTGACATGGCAGACCCTATTTCTGCTGGTCTTTCTACTATGGACCAAGTACAGTAGCAGCAAGAGTTTTGGATACGAGCTGCAGATCTAAGCCAGCAAGCAGATCTATCACACCAGGTATTGCAGCAGCCCGTTCCTCTTGCCGATATCAACCGCATGGCCGGGATGGTGCAGACTTCTATGCGCCCACACTGCGATGCCATAGCAAATTCAGCCTGCCAGATGGCAATTGTTAAGCTTATGTGTGCAGGGGCCCTGCCGGTGAGCTTCTGCAGGGAGCCATGGTTGAACGACATGGTGCGCACTAGGAGGCTGACCAGCTCCACCTTTCGTCTTCTAGGCCGGTCTACTGTGGTTGGCGATATCTTACCAAAGCTTGATGCCAAGCTAGCTGTGGAAGATGAGCCGCTTAAGCAAGGGTAGGCCATCTACAGGTGCAGAGTGGTTGTAGATGAGTGGGCTGACCAGCAGCAGCGCCCCATCTATAATGACATGGCTGTGAACGCAAAGGGGCCATGCCATGTCTTCTCACGGGATGCCAGTGGGAGAGTGAGAAATGCTGAGCGTATGGCCGGCATGGTTGAAGAGGCCATCGAGGAGGCGGGGGTGCGCAACGTCGTCAGCATCGTGTACGAAAACACAGTTGTGAACAAGCGTGCTTTCGAGGACCTGAAGGGCAAGTACCCGGGCAACCTGTGGCAGGGGTACAGTGCCCATAACGTGGACCTTGTCCTCAAGGACATTGGAAAGGAGGACAGGGATGCTGCCATACTGAGGCGGTGCGAAAAAGTGGTCAACATTTTCCGCAACAACAACATGCCCCGTACGTGGCTGAAGCAGGCATAAAGCGGGCGAGGCCTCACGCAGAAGTGCGAAACACGCTTTGCCTGGGCGCACGCCATGCTGTAGCGCTTGATGGACATGCGTCCATTTTTGCAGAAGCTTGTGAACCACGATTGTTGGAAGGGGATGGGGAGCTAGAGAGTTGGGCTCTTCAAACAGAGGAAGAAGGCTGTGTGCAGCTTCATCCGCTACCGGGCTTTCTGGCTGCAAGTCCGCTAGCTCAGAGATCTCATGACGCTGGTGGTGAAGGTGTTGCGTGTGGCAGATAGTCCGGGTGGCCAGGCAGGCGAGATGTACGAGAGCTTGCTTGACTACACCAGTGAGCTGAGGGCCCTTTTGTTGAGCAGGGGCAAGAAGCCTGCCAAGGTGGGTAGTGCGTGGGTCAAGCACGCCATGCAAGGCCTTGAGACTCGCTAGAAGAACGACATGAGGTGCCCCCTCTACGCTGCTGCGCGCCGTGAGCATCCATTGTACTTCGGGAACGACCTTGGGGGGATGTGGAGATGGTGCAGGCTTGGGCGGCAGTGGTGGAGGCACAGGTACCTGAGAAGAGCCGCGATGAGCTGCACACTCAGCTTGAGGCATTCCAACTTGGCCGGGTCACACCCGAGGTCATCCCATTGACCATCAAGCGCCTGAGCGATAAGGCTTGCGCAGTTGTGGCCAAGGTGGTGATGGGCATTCTGAAGCCCTTTGAGTGGGCATCACTGCACCTTGCCCACCTACCCGCCTTACGTGAGTTATCCATCAGGCAGCTGGCACAGCCCTGCTCCTCCTCGGACTGCGAGCGCATTTTTTCAATGCACCAGCTGATCCATACCGCCCGTCAAAATCGCCTTAAGATCAGCACATTGGAGATACTGGTCCAGTGTAACGTCCGTCTTCATCGGTAGTACAAGGCAGGCAAGGGTTGATGCAAAGTACCTAGTTTCATGGTCCCTAATGAGTCATAGAGTGAGGATGATGGTGAGATAGTCCCGGACGAGGTGGAGGAGGAGGAGGTAGTGGAGGAAGAACAGGAAAGCTCAGAGGAGATGGAGGATGAGGAGGAGTTGGTGGTTGAGGGCAAGGAGGAGGAGGAGGAGAATGAGGAAGATGTTACAACAGTCCAGAAGCAGCAGGAGAAGCTGCGTGAGGCTAATGGAGAGGACCCTCCTCCTTAGTACGGAGCATCTGCACTAGGGCTGAAGCAGAAGCCCACATTGAGGGAGTGGGAAAGGCGTCAGCCCGTGGTCATGGCCGTCGGCATGCAAGGCAGGGAGCTGGACTGGAAGTGGGTACAGGTGAGGATGAGGTTGAGGGTGACGGAGGGGAGGAGGATGATGGAGTAAATGAGGGGGAGGAGAAGTGAGCACAGGGGAATGGAGAAGGAGAGGGAGGAGATTGGAATGGAGAAGGTGAGGAAGGAGATGGGAATGAATCACGAGATGGGGGACAGGATGAGGAGGCACAAGTTGGTGAACACGAAGAGGGAGCAGATGAAGAGTTTGGTGAATGGGCTGATGACGAGGGTCGGGATGTAGAGGAAGTGGAAGGTAGTTGTGGTATGGACAGTGCGGATGGTGGAGGAGAAGGGGAACCTAAGGCGAACCATGGAGCTGGACGACAAAAGCTGGCAATGCATAGGACACAGGCCAAGCCCACTATCACCAAAGGTGGTGGTATAGTAGCCTCCAAGGCTGGGTGTACAGCAGGAGGAAAGGCAGAGATTGGAGGCAGCAACAAAGGAAAGGAAGCAGCCTCCAAGGCTACCGATGGAGCAGCCTCTAAGGCTGCCGGTGGAGCAGCCTCTAAGGCTGCCGGTGGAGCAGCCTCTAAGGCTGCCGGTAGAGCAGCCTCTAAGGCTGCCGGTGGAGCACCCTCTAGGACTACATGTGGAGCAAATTCCAAGGCTGGTGGTATAGCCTCCAAGGCTGCCAAATATGTTGCACCAGAAAGTAAGGGAAAGCGGGGCCTTGAAGTACCTATCGACAAGGCTGCCAACATTACTTCAAAGCGCCTGAGGGGAGGAGGACGCCGTTTGTGGCATAGAGGGAGGGACAGCTAGGGGCTAGGGGTAAGGGGGAGGGGAAGAGGGCGGGTTGTCATAGACCCCACTGCATGTCTTCCTTGCAGGCCCCCACTCACTTGCAGGTCCCCTTCAACTTTCTTATTACATGCCCATGCTATTACCTGTTGCTTGAGACGTGCTTGAATTGGCCGCTATTTATCCAGCCTTTCCATTGCTTCCCTGCTTCATGCCTCACAAGTTCATATTGGAGGAATTGTGCTTCAATCCATGCATCGACTGCATGAGGCCCATGACTTTATGGGCATGAATCAAAGTGAGTATGTGTACCTGGAAATGATATCATAACTGAAATGAGACAATGATAGATATGGATGGATTGAGAAATGTAGTGATGAGATAATGGAGGAGAGTATGTGTAAGAAAAAAATTACTTGTTGCAAATTTTTGCAAAATGTGTATTAGCAAATGTAATATCAGAGGAAGAGGTGGTTTTGTTTTCAACACTGGGATTGCATGGTACCTGGGGTGCCGGGGTGCCGATGTGCTGATGTGCTGATGTGAGGGGGTAGCACATCGATGTGTCGCGGTACACATCGATGTGCCGGGGTTTGGGGTGGCCATGTCAACGTAGCACAGGACGGACTAGGCATGCACTGCTCCCTTGCAGAAAGTCTCTATGTCTGGTCCAGATAGACAAGGCACGCACTTCTCCTTTGGAGTAAGTCTCCTTGGTCTTAACTGGATAGTATAACCAGCAAACACTACCTAGGATAACTCCTTGTGGCTTATACGTTCCAGAGTTAGTCTCTGGAGCGAGAGGTCATTGGGTCAAATCCTAGCCCAGTGACTAATTTTCTTTGTCACCAAAAGGGGGACAAGAAGGTTCTAAGATTCATCTTAGAACATTCCAAGGTCCTTCCGGGTGGCTGGTGCCACTTGGCGGTCAGAGCGAGTGCCATGTAGGCAGGGGGGATGATACAATCCAGATTATCCCCAAAGTGTCTCATCCAAGAAGCCATTGCGCGCCTAGTCTAGAGGCTGGCTCTAGGACTATAAGAACCTGTCAGTTGCCTGTCATTGAGTACAATTCTTACCTTTGAGACTCCTCATAGAGTTGTCCACCAGAGGCAGGCACTAAAGAAGCACTGGTTGGTCTGAGCTCCATGAGTTGCCTCCTTGTGCGAAAGTGACCAAGTACTAAGGACACAGTACAAGGAAGTGATTCCTATGAACTGCTCAGTATGGAACCTTGGCTCTGAGGGTGATATCACCTCTTGGTTGTAATACCAAGAGCGGTCGGTTGGAACCATTGTGTCGGAACCCGTTTTCTAGACCGTTGCCTCAGGCAGGTTGACAATACCGTGTTTCTCGACATACATGAAAAGTAAAACTGCTGCACTTCCAATCACCTCTGCCATGAGACGTTGAAGCCAAACAGCTTCCTTAGCTCTAAAGCTAAGAGATATATACTGAGCTTCCGTGCTTGAAGTGGCTACAACGACATCCTGGTTGGTGCACCAGCTGATGGTACACCAGATCATGTTCATCCTCGTGGTCCTAAGGGTTTGGAGTCCAATCTGCATTAGTGTAGTCAATGATGCATTGTCGGTGCCATTGTAGGTGATGCAAGTATTGATGGCTCCAGCAAGGTTGCAGAAGATCCGCTTCAGTGTCTTCTTGTACTCAAATCCGGGGTTAGTCATGTGTTGGCTCACAGTACTCATAGCTTGTGCCAGTCTGGCTTGGTTGCCATCATCAGGTATTGGAGACTGCCGATGGTACTCTGGTAATTCTGCCACTCAGTTGTATGTGTTTTCCCACTGAATCTCACGGGATACTAGCGCGTCTACAGTGGCGTACAAATGGATTTGGCCTCTGCCATGGTGAATTGTTGTAGAACGTCCTCGATGTAGGGGGTCTACTATAGCAAGAGAGAGCATGATTTACGATCACATGTGATCTAGATGCCGAGAAAGTATGACGCCTTACCAAAATCAGAAATCTAGAAGTGCTCTTGCATCACCTCCTTGAACTCTTGTAGTATAGACATGCTGTTGGAAAGGAGGAATATGTCAAACACGTAGACAATAGTGGTGAGGATCTCATGTTCATACCCCCCGTGATAGATGTTGTAGTCATACCCACTGCGCTCAACCCTCATGCACTACAACACAGCATCTAGCTTATGATTCCAAATACGCGATGCTTGCTTGAGGCCGTATAGTGACTTCTTCAACTTTCAGAATGAGGTGCTCTTGGCCATCCATGACAAACTACTTTGGCTGCTCCATGTAGATCTCCTCCTCTAACTCACCATTGAAGAATAGCGTTTTAATATCCATGTATCTTAAAATCAATAACTGCTGAATAAAAATGCAGCATACACATAGAGGCAAAGTTTGTAATAATAGCAAAAGTTTCAGTATAGTCGATGCCCTCCTACTGCGAGTAGCCCTTTGTTACCAGCCTTGCCTTGTACTTTTCCAGATTGCCATCTGCTCTTCATTTTTTCTTGAATACCCACTTGTTTTTTATCATTTGGCGTCCAGGTGGATGCTCACTTAGCTCCCATATGCCGTTGTGCAGTTATGGCTCTATTTCTTGCTACACAGCCTGTATCTAACATGCTACATCAGGTACAGGCATGGCCTCCTTGTATGACCTTGGATCATCTATGTCTGTAGTGGCTACAACATTTATCTGTTTTGATTTGTGCAGCATCTAGAAATGACCGTGTTCACCAGACTTGTAAGACACTCTAAGAGGATACATGCGACCTGGTACAGGAGCATTAGTGGGCAACTAGCACAGTGTTATTGGCACAACTACGGCTGCTAGTGGTATTACATCTCCTTTTCCTCTACTTCAGCCCATGAGGCCGCTCTATCTGCTGAATTTGACATGGGAGAGGAGTGGTTCTTCTACTATCATAGTAGAGGAAGGGTTTGGAGAGATATGGTCAGGAAGAGTATATACTTCCACTGCTTCATCAGCTGTCGGTGCTGCTACCTCTTTTCACACAACGTTGGTGCCGATGATATTGCTCTTGTTGAAAATGACGTCTGTTGAGATGATGACGTGGCCCACATCCCTCTCATAGAGGCAAAAGACATTCCTTGCCATCTTCTAGCCAATCATAAGCATTTGTGTACTTTTTGCACCTTTCTTTTGCCTCTTCTCCTTGGATACATGCATGTGTACTAAGCTGCCAAATGCACGAAGATGACTCACAATCGGCTTCTTACCGAACCATGTCTCATTTGGTGTCATCTACTCCAGCGCCTTGGTTGGAGTGGCATTCTTGATGTAGACTATTGTAGTCACTAATGTGGCCCACAAGTCGTAGTTAAAGTGAGCCACGTGGAGCATCGAGCGTGCAAACTCACCAATTGTGAACTCGGCACATTGTGCTACACTGTTCTGGTGTGGTGAGTATGGCGTATTACACTATACCTCGATGCCTCAACTTCCAATACTTCCTTTGTATACTCTCGTACTCCGGAGAATGTCTTGTAGTAGTGCTTCTTCTCCAAATAGCCAATACACAATTACTGCTAAAAGTTACAGATGGTAGGTAGGCCGCGTACCATCTGTTCTACTTGAAGCTGTTGCAAGGTACGCATGCCGATGTGGTTACAGCGCTCATGCCACATCTTACAATCTATATCAATCATCACTGTTCTCACGCGAGATCGTAGTCAACCCCCGCAGGCGGTACATATCATCGTGCTTCACCAACCTGGCCAACTCCTCCCCTATGTCCTTGGCAAGGATGTAGGCATACTCATCGTAAAAAATGATGTATAACCGTGTATTTATGAGAGAGGAGACTAAGAGGAAGTTGAATGCAGCATCAAGTACATAAAATACACCATGGAATAGTCATATTTTAATGTGGGACAACCATATCTCCGCAAGTCCAGTCTCCTCAGCATATATGATCTGATCATCACCCGTAGCGATAGGAAGGGGAGGAATTGGCAGTAGCTGCATGAATCACTTCTTGTGGTATTTCAGGCTCTTTGAACATCCCAAGTCCTTGTACCACGCAATATTCGCCTTCTCCACCTTCAGACTTTGCCATGAAGAGGCGATTACGTATTGGACATAGGGCTATCCGGCTCAGTTTCAGGTCCACAAGATAAAGTTCCAGGAAACTATCAGATGCCAGCTGCGATTGTCAATCCGACTTCACCATTAGAAAGATTAGGTTGCAATTTTTCTACGGTATAAGTTGCAGGCCGATCCAACAAATGGATTGGGAGATATGAATTTTTGAAGTTTTCGGGGTCATGGACCGCCGATGTTTGGATGACCATGGGTGACGGCTCCATGCCTTAGCCTGAGAAAAGAAGAAGGCAAGAGATCCAGGGTCAAGACCTGATGGAAGAAATATAGAAAAAAAGTCCTTGGTCTTAGGATTGCCCTTTTACAGTGTGCTGACTACAATAAAAGTACGTCTCCTTATGTTTTAGGAAATTGGGATCCTTGTGTGCTAGTTATGGACACATGGTGATTCTCCATGGGATTGTGGGTTATGTGACCACTAGGAATGAGCCATGAGAGCATTCTCTAGCTCTCTAGGTTGTGTGTGACTAGACAGCCTGATGCTAGGATGATTTCCTCTCTTGTGTTAGATTGTGGGGCTAGACATCTCCTTTGCTGTGGGGCTAGTCAGTCGGTTCGTGGCCAACCCTAGGCCACTCCACTGGCAGGCCGTAAAGCGCATTTTGCGCTATCTCAACAAGACACGGCACATGGGGCTGCAGTACGGCGGCCTTCAAGGAATAGACCCTTTGCGCCTCAAGTGCTACACCGACGCAGATTTTGGAGGCAACGTGGATGATAGGAAGTCCACCTCGGGCTTTGTGTACCTTGTGAACGGCGGCGCTGTGTCGTGGGCCAGCCGCAAACAGGACTGTGTCTCCATCTCAACCGCAAAAGCTGAGTACGTGGCGCTGTCTGAGGTGTGCAAGGAGACGCAGTGGCTACTCAGCTTGCTCACAGAGATGCATGCACCACAGAAGGAGGCCACGGTCGTCCACGTCGACAACCAGAGCGCGATGGACATCGCGTTCAAGGACACCCTCTCCAGGCAGACCAAGCATATCAACATCCGCTATCATTACACGCGCGACCTCGTCGCGAACGGAGTGGTGGATCTGCAGTACATCGCGACCAAGCAGATGCTCGTGGACCTTCTGACGAAGCCGCTGGACAGTGACCCGCACATGGCAGGGGCACGGGGCATCGGGATGGTGAGCGCAGCAGACGAGGGCTGAACGGGCGGCCTACTTCACAGGTGGCCGCCATCGCTGGGCCCATGGCCGCAGCAGGAATCTTGCCGTAGATGGACGCAGGTGCAAATGAGAGTTTGTTATGTTCTGTGTATGCCCCTGGTCCAATCAGCGGAAGATTTAGACTGGGTATGCACTGGGCTTGTAGCGCAAGTCTCCCAACGACACGAGAAGAGGTTGAGAGAGACAAGGAATGCACTACTCATCCTTGTGTAGTAAGTCCCCTTGGTCTACTTTTAGGAGTTTACCTGGTGTATTCTCCTTAGGACAACTTCCTATAGCCTAGTGGGTGAAGGCATCGTCTCGTAAGCGAGATGTCCGGGGTCGGATCCCGCCAGGACCAAGTTTTCTTTGTGACTTAAAAGGACCAAGGAAGCTTCATAGAAGCCTCTAAGGTCCAAGGTGGATCAAGTGCCACTTGGCGGTCACAGAGGGTGCCATGTCATCAAAGCTGATGACACTGTCTAAGGTGGCCTTGGGGGGGAGGCCCCTCCAAGGAGCCACTGGGAGCACTGATCAGAGACTATATAAGGCCTGTCATTTGCATGTGATTATATCATCTCTTACTCTTGAGACTTGGGAGAAAACTAATGCCTTATTGGCCACCAAGAAAGATGGTAAAGAACAAGTGCAAGTGCACACTTTGGTGTGTAGCATTGCCAGTTGGGTGAAGAGTTTGGAACACTCTCCGGCCACGGTTGGGACAAGCTAAGTCATCCTTTCAGTGTGGAAACACCACTCCGTGGGTGATCTCTACCTTGGTTGAAATACCAAGGGCGGTCGGCGGTTTGCCTGTTGGTGCCGTTTACTCTAGACCGTGGCCAAGTGCAGAGTGACAAAGGGTTATGGGCCCACACTGATCGGGAAACTTGGTTCTTTGTACCACCGCTCAGTTCACGTGGCAGGTACCTCCACAGCACACAAGAAACCACTGCTCCATCTTCTTCATCGTCGGTCCACTTGGACCAAGGTACGAATTGTGAGAGACCGGATGCGGGTTGGACCCGTGGTCCACTTTTTGCTCTCCACGGATAAGGAACGAGGATACGCTCTGCCATTGTTGGTATGACCCTCGAGTCCTAAGCGGATTACGCTCTGCCCTTGTGGGTACGACCCCATGCCTGTGGGAGCACTTCCTCCACAATAGCTAGGAGCCCATCAGCTGGAGGGGTATGCAACGGACGGTACCTTGAAAATCTGTAGCAGACATCAACCTCATCAGCCTACATCGGCCTCAACGAAGCAGAACAGCAGAGACTAAGTGAGCATCCTTGACCACACCGCAGTCATGCCGGGGGGTCAAGAGATCGTTCCAGTCACCTCACGGCCCGCCGAGTTGAGTGTGGCCAACGCCATCGCACGCTTCGATGGTAAAGCCTTCGGCACGTGGAAATGACAGTTTGATGTGGTGATGCACGTGCGCGAGTACTTCAACATGCTGAAAGGGACGGAGGTAGCACCGGAGGACGAGGCAAGCGCGGAATACGCAAGGTGGCAAGAGCGGAATGACATCGCTCTCGCACTCCTCGTCACGTCCATAAGCCCCTCCCTAATCTCCCACATCGAGGGGTGTACGACGGTAGCTGAGGCTTACACCAAG
>SZWC01013219.1:20945-60707 GCA_023375785.1 Penium margaritaceum | reverse complement strand
GCTCTCGCACTCCTCGTCACGTCCATAAGCCCCTCCCTAATCTCCCACATCGAGGGGTGTACGACGGTAGCTGAGGCTTACACCAAGCTGAAGAATGTGTACCAGTCAACTGCCCTCGCCAATCGACTCTTCATCCTGCAGCGCCTCATCGGGCTGCGGGTGGGCGAGGGGGAATCCATCTCGGACTTCCTCCAGCAGTTCGAAGGACTGCTTCAAGAAGCCGGCGCCATGCCCTGGTAGCTCGACCAACAGATACAGGCCACGATTCTCCTCATGGCCTTGCCGCCAAGCTAGAGCCCCGTGATCACCACTTTGGGTGGTTGGGAGGAGTCATAGTTCACGTACCCTCGTGTCTCCGAGTTTGTCTGGAACAAGGCCATGCGGCGCAACAACGGCGTCATCAACAACGCCGCATACGCGAGTGGCTCTGGAGGTACCTCCTCTCATGGAAACAGCAGAGGCAGTGGCCGGGGGAAGAGCGGCAAGAAGAAAGGCAAGTGCCACAACTGTGGCAAGGCGGGGCATTGGGCGTGAGAGTGTCGCGTACCAAAGAAGGAAGGAGGCGGTGGTGGGAGCAGCAACGTGAGTAAGAAGGTGGACTCGACGTCCACAAGCATAATGGCCGAGAGCAAGGCCCCTCCCAAGGGCTCTGCGCTATTGCGGCCGGGAGCCTTTGGGCTTGACAGTGGCACGGACTACCACACCTCTCGCGAGGCATGTGGCTTCTCGTCCCTCACATCGTCCACGGCCAAGTTCCGGTGCGCCAACGGCGACATCGAGTACGCGGCTGGTGAGGGAGAGAAAGTCGTGCAACCGCAGCTCAACGGAGCCGACAAGGAGTTGCGGCTGCAAAACATCGTCTACATGCCAACTTTCGCCGCGAACCTCCTCTCCGTCTCGCGGATTACTTATCACGCGATGACGGTGGTGTTCACACAGAAGGAAGCCTTCATCCTCAAGAACGAGGACGTGACGATTACCTACGCTGCGTCAGACCTTGTCGCCAAGGTGCCACGAACGGATGGGCTCTACGTTCTGCATAGGAAGAGTGCGGAAGGGCACGCTGGGGCGGCAGAGGCAGTAGCGGAAGCTGCACCATCGCCGAACGCCAAGACACCATCCATGCCGCCTGCTGTGGCGGTAAAAGACGCGGGAGCAACAACTGCAAAGCTGTGACACAGACACCTTGGGCACGTGGCCGAAAGCACCCTGCAGGTCATGCAGGAGAAGAAGCTTGTACGCGGGCTGGAGGGGTGTGAGCTAAAGGGTGGATGCAACATTGGGTGTGAGGCTTGCCTGCAAGGGAAGACAAAGCGGAAACGCTTCTCCAAAAACGGTCACAGAGCGGAGGGCATACTCGATCTTGTCCACAACGACGTGTGTGGCCCCATGTGCACCACGTCCAATGGCGGCTCCAAGTACCTCCTCACCTTCATTGATGATTACTCTCAGAAGGTGTGGGTGTACTTCCTCAAAAAGAAGGGAGAGGTGTTGGAGCGCCTGCATGAATTTGTCGCCATGGTGGAGTGACAAACCAGGCGGAAGGTCAAGGCCCTGCGGAGCGACAACGGCGAAGAGTACGAGGGGTGCAAGCCGTGGCTTTGGGCACACAGCATTGTGCACCAACCTACTACCCCCTACACACCGCAGAGCAACGGCGTGGCCGAGCGCATGAACCAGACCATTCTGGCCATGACACAAACCACGTTGTTTGACTCAAAGCTCCCTCCTCACTTCTGGGCAGAACCAGCACGCACTGCATGCTACCTCATCAACCTCATGCCTGCTGCAGCACTGCGCAACAAGGGGACAGAAAAGGAGCAAAGTGCAGAACGCATGACGTCGCAGGAGGCATGGTCGAGAAAGAAGCCGGATGCCTCTCACCTAAAGGCATTTGGCTGCACGGCTTGGGCCAAAGTCCAGGATAGGCAAGGTTCGGTGAAGTTGAATGCATTCGGCTACTCGGCAAGTGCGTGATGATCGGCTACGAGGCCGCGCACAAGGCGTACAGGCTGTGGGACCAGGCAGTAGGGAGAGTCATCACCTCTAGAGATGTGGCCTTCCAGGAAGAGTCACACAAGGGAGAACTGGTGGACCCAGGGAACTCTCCAAACCAGGGAGAGTGGATCGTGCTGCTGGAGGCGGGTGACACACCACCGCCTAACTGGCGTGGGATGCCAATGGCCGTAGACAGTGAGACTACCAATTTAGAGAGAGCATCCGCTCAGGTTGAAGCGGAGTTGACATCCGACACCGCGTCGGAGACATCCGAGGCCTCCTCAGAGACCAGTGGCTCTTCCCTTCCAGCGACTCCTCCTCGGGAAGCACAGCAGTAGCAGCAGCACGAGCAGCCAGCACCAGCACCTCTACGGCCTAGTGAGCACCAAGCAAAGCCTGCGAACCACTACGACGGAGGGAAGGCCGAGTGGACTGGCCTGAGTTGGTCGTGCCTTACGCAGGGAGAGCTGGCTACCATTGCCGAGGCTCTCTCGCGGCCGGACGCCGCTAAGGGGAAGGAGGCGATGGAGAGTGAGCTTGCCTCCATCGAGGAGAACGGAACGTGGGTACTGGTGGAAAGACCACCAAACGCACACGTGGTGGGCGTGAAGTGGGTCTTACGCGTCAAACGCAAGGAAGACAACAGCATCGACAAATACAAGGCAAGGATCGTCGCGAAGAGGTTCCCGCAGAGAGCAGGATCTGGGTACGACAAGACCTACTCTCCTGTCTCGTCCTTCCCCTCCATCTGCACCTTACTGGCTGTGGCTGCGGCGCGCAACATGGAAATCCGCCAGATGGACATCAAGACCGCCTTCCTCTACGGGAAGCTTGACAAGGAGATACTAATGGAGGTACCCGAGGGTGTCAATGCGAAACCCGGGCAGGTGTGTCGCCTCATCAAGGTGCTCTACGGGCTGAAACAGGCCCAAAGGATTTGGTACAAGGAGACGGAAAGCTTCATGGCTGGCCTTGGCTTCTCGCGCTGTCACAACGACCCTAGTGCGTATGTGCGTGCGGATGACCAGGGGCTGTTGCTTGTAGCGCTGTATGTGGATGACCTGATTCTGGCCTCCACCTCCATGAAGGCCCTCGAGGCCCTCAAGGAGAAGCTGCATGGGCGGTTTCAGATGAAGGACATGGGCGAGCTCGATTACTACTTGGGCATCGCCATACATCGCAACAGAGCTACAGGCACCATCGAGCTCAACCAGACGAAGTATATCTCAGAGGTGCTTCGGCGCTATGGCATGGAAGACGCCAACCCCTGAGCACTCCTCTCCCCACGAAGTGCAATCTCACCTCCGCCCACTCCCCCAGCACGGAAGCCGAGTACCGCGAAATGCAGGATGTGCCGTACCAGTCTGCGGTGGGTAGCATCATGTATGCCATGGTTGACACGCGGCCGGACATCTTCTTTGCTCTGGGGCTAGTGAGTCGGTTTGTGGCCAATCCTGGGCCACTCCACTAGCAAGCCGTGAAGCGCATTTTGTGCTATCTCAACAAGACACGGCACATGGGGCTGCAGTACGGCGGCCTTCAAGGAATAGACCCTTTGCGCCCCAAGTGCTACACCGACGCATATTTTGACGGCAACGTGGATGATAGGAAGTCCACCTCGGGCTTTGTGTACCTTCTGAGCGACGACGCTATGTCGTGGGCCAGCCGCAAGCACTGTGTCTCCATCTCAATCGCAGAAGCTGAGTATGTGGCGCTGTCAGAGGTGTGCAAGGAGACGCAGTGGCTACGCAAATTGCTCACTGAGATGCACGCACCACAGAAAGAGGCCATGGTCGTCCACGTCGACAACGAGAGCGCGATGGACATCGCGTTAAAGGACACCCTCTCCAGGCAGACCAAGCATATCGACATGCGCTATCACTACACACGCGACCTCGTCGCCAAGGGAGTGGTGGATGTGCAGTACATCGCGACCAAGCAGATGCTCGTGGACTTACTGACGAAGCCGCTAGACAGTGACCCGCACATGGCAGGGGCACGGGGCATCGGGATGGTGAGCGAAGCAGACAAGGGCTGAACGGACGGCCTACTCCACAGGTGGCCGACATCGCTGGGCTCATGGCTGCAGCAGAAATCTAGCCGCAGATGGACGCAGGTGCAAGGGAGAGTTTGTTATGTTCTGTGTATGCCCCTGGTCCAATCAGCGGAAGATTTAGATTGGGTATGCACTGGGCTTGTAGCGCAAGTCCCCCAGCGACACGAAGAGAGGTTGAGAGAGACAACACATGCACTGCTCATCCTTGTGTAGTAAGTCCCCTTGGTCTACTCTTAGGAGTTTACCTGGTGTATGCTCCTTAGGACAACTTCCTATAGCCTACTGGGTGAAGGCACCGTCTCGTAAGCGAGAGGTCCGTGGTCGAATTCCGCCAGGACCAGTTTTTCTTTGTGACTAAAAAGGGCCAAGGAAGCTTCCTAGAAGCCTCTAAGGTCCAAGGTGGATCAAGCGCCACTTGGCGGTCACAGAGGGTGCCATGTCATTAAAGCTGATGACACTGTCTAGGGTGACCTTGGTGGGGAGGCCCCTCCAAGGAGCCAGTGGGAGCACTGACCAGAGACTATATAAGGCCTGTCATTTGCATGTGATTATATCATCTTTTACTTTTTAGACTTGGGAGAAAACTAATCCCTTGTTGGCCACCAAGAAAGAGGGTAAAGAACAAGTGCAAGTGCACACTTTGGTGTGTAGCATTGCCAGTTGAGTGAAGAGTTTGGAACACTCTCCGGCCACGGTTGGGACAAGCTAAGTGAACCTTTCAGTGTGGAAACACCACTCCGTGGGTGATCTCTACCTTGGTTGAAATACCAAGGGCGGTCGGCGGTTTGCCTGTCGGTGCCGTTTACTCTAGACCGTGGCCAAGTGCGGAGTGACAAGATGTTGTAGTCATACACGCTACGTTCAAACCTCATGCACTACAACACAGCATCTAGCTCCTGATTCCAAATACGCNGTAAAGAACAAGTGCAAGTGCACATTTTGGTCTGTAGCATTGCCAGTTGGGTGAAGAGTTTGGAACACTCTCCGGCCACGGTTGGGACAAGCTAAGTGAACCTTTCAGTGTGGAAACACCACTCCGTGGGTGATCTCTACCTTGGTTGAAATACCAAGGGCGGTCAGCGGTTTGCCTGTCGGTGCCGTTTACTCTAGACCGTGGCCAAGTGCGGAGTGACAAGATGTTGTAGTCATACACGCTACGTTCAAACCTCATGCACTACAACACAGCATCTAGCTCCTGATTCCAAATACGCGATGCTTTCTTGAGGGCGTATAGTGACTTCTACAACTTTTAAAATGAGGTAGTTTGTCAATCCATGACGAACTACTTTGGCTGCTCCATGTAGATCTCCTCCTCCAACTCACCATTGAAGAATAGCGTTTTAATATCCATGTATCTTGAAGTCAATAACTGTTGAATAAAAGTGCATCATACACACAGAGGCAAAGTTCGTAACAATAGCAAAAGTTTCAGTATAGTCGATGCCCTCCTACTGCGAGTAGCCCGTTGTTACCAACCTTGCCTTGTACTTTTCCAGATTGCCATCTGCTCTTCATTTTTTCTTGAATACCCACTTGTTTTTTATCATTTTGCGTCCAGGTGGATGCTCACTTAGCTCCCATATGCCGTTGTGCAGTTATGGCTCTATTTCTTGCTACACAGCCTGTATCTAACATGCTACATCAGGTACATGCATGGCCTCCTTGTATGACATTGGATCATCTATGTCTGTAGTGGCTAGAACATTTATCTGTTTTGATTTGTGCAGCTTCCATAAATGTCCGTGTTCACCTGACTTGTAGCACACCCTAAGAGGATACGTGCGACCTGGTACAGGAGCATTAGTGGGAAACTAGCACAGTGCTATTGGCACAACTACGGCTGCTAGTGGTGTTACATCTCCATTTCCTCTACTTCAGCCCATGAGGCCGCTCTATCTGCTGAATTTGACATGGGAGAGGAGTGGTTCTTCTACTATCATAGTAGAGGAAGGGTCTGGAGAGATATGGTCAGGAAGAGTATATACTTCCATTGCTTCATCAGCTATCTGTGCTGCTACCTCTTTTCACACAATGTTGGTGCCGATGATATTGCCCTTGTTGAAAATGATGTCTGTTGAGATGATGACGTGGCCCATATCCCTCTCATAGAGGCAATAGACCTTGCTTGCCATGTTCTAGCCAATCATAAGCATTTGTGTACTTTTTGCACCTTTCTTATGCCTCTTCTCCTTGGATACATGCATCTGTACCAAGCTGCCAAATGCACGAAGATGACTCACAATCGGCTTCTTACCGAACCATGTCTCATTTGGTGTCATATACTCCAGCGCCTTGGTTGGACTGGGATTCTTGATGTAGACTATTGTAGTCACTACTTTGGCCCACAAGTCGTAGTTAAAGTGAGCCACGTGGAGCATCGAGCGTGCAAACTCACCCATTGTCAGCTCGGCACATTGTGCTACACTGTTCTAGTGCGATGAGTATGGCGTATTACACTATACCTCGATAACAACTACTGTGAGGTAGTCCTATAACTCCTTTCTTGGGTACTCTCCATCACGGTCGTCGTAGAGTGGCTGGATCTTCTTCCCAATCTAGTTCTCCATCATTGCCTTAAACACCTTCAACCTGTCAAACCACTGGTCTTTTGAAACAAGGAAGTACATAGTTGTGTAACAGCTCAAATCATCAATGAATGTAAGGAAGTACCTCAAACTTCCAATAGTCTTGGTGTGCATCAGTCCACACAAGTCTGTGTGAACAACTTCCAATACTTCCTTTGTATACTCTCGTACTCCGGAGAATGTCTTGTAGTAGTGCTTCTTCTCCAAATAGCCAGTACACAACTGCTGCTAAAAGTTACAAATGGTAGGTAGGCCGCGTACCATCTGTTCTACTTGAAGCTGTTGCAAAGTACGCATGCCGATGTGGTTACAGCGCTCATGCCACGTCTTACAATCTATATCAATCATTACTGTTCTCACGCGAGATCGTAGTCACCCCCCGCAGGCGGTAGATGTCGTCGTGCTTCACCAACCTGGCCAACTCCTCTCCTATGTCCTTGGCAAGGATGTAGGCATACTCATCGTAAAAAACGCCGTATAATCGTGTATTTGTGAGAGAGGAGACTAAGAGGAAGTTGAATGCAGCATCAGGTACATAAAATACACCATGGAATAGTCATATTTTAATGTGGGACAACCATATCTCCACAATTCCAGTCTCCTCAACATATATGATCTGATCATCACCCATAGCGATAGGAAGGGGAGGAATTGGCAGTAGCTTCATGAATCACTTCTTGTGGTATGTCAGGCTCTTTGAACATCCCAAGTCCTTGTACCACGCAAGATTCGCCTTCTCCACCTTCAGACTTTGCCATGAAGAGGCGATTACGTATTGGACATAGGGCTATCCGGCTCAGTTTCAGGGCCACAAGATAAAGTTACAGGAAACTACCAGATGCCAGCTGAGATTGTCAATCCGACTTCACCATTAGAAAGATTAGGTTGCAAGTTGTCTACGGTATAAGTTGCAGGCCGATCCAACAAATGGATTGGGAGATATGAATTTTTTAAGTTTTCGGGGTCATGGACCGCCGATGTTTGGATGACCATGGGTGACGGCTCCATGCCTTAGCCCGAGAAAAGAAGAGGGCAAGAGGTCCAGGGTCAAGACCTGATGGAAGAAAAATAGAAAAAAAGTCCTTTGTCTTAGGATTGCCTTTTTACAGTGTGCTGACTACGATAAAAGTACCTCTCCTCACGTTATAGGAGAGGTGAGATCCTTGTGTGCTAGTCATGGACACATGGTGATTCTCCATGGGATTGTGGGTTATGTGACCACTAGGAGTGAGCCATGAGAGCATTCTCTAGCTCTCTAGGTTGTGTGTGACTAGACAACCTGATGCTAGGCTGATTTCCTCTCTTGTGTTAGATTGTGGACTTTAGTGTGTGAGCCTTAGCCTCCATGGCTAAGTGGTGTGGCTTGTGAGAGGGCTGACTTGTCCAAGCTCTAGCTCTATATATACTCCATCACTTTGAGTGATCCAACAACCATTCTTCAGCATAACTGATGTCCTTTCCGTCCTACATGCTCGCTGCTCCAAGGCCTTCCCTCCCTTCAATTCCAACATTACCCACCTCTTAGACCATACTTATATTACCAAAGTTACGTATACTAGTCTAGTCTTCTTAATACTACTGTTGAGGATAGTGTTCCCACTGTTGTTGCTGCAGCTATGGAATTAACCGATTTTACTACTGCTAATGGAATGACTACTGCTGTTGCTGGTCCTTTTGGTCCCTCTTTAACTTAAAACACTCATTCTTATTGTACCCCTCTTTTTTTATAATAGTGGTACTACCTTCCTTCTTGCCTCTCTGCTGTCCCAACTGCTTCTACTACTACTGGTTGCATGAGCCCATGGCTAAATGCTACTTCACTACTGCTATCACCATTGTTCTTAACTGCATTCTAACGCAGGCCACCTACACCAGGTGTGTATAGATGAAGTCAAGGCTGAGAGTCGGCTGGCACTCCAACTCTCTTGAACCATCTTGTAGCTTGTTGGAAGTCCCCTCAGTAAGAGAAGGATGAAACGCATCTCTTTCAAAGGATTCATGGCAACTTTCAGCTGTTTTGCAAGATCCTTTATCCTGTCCAGGTAAGCATATATCACTTCACCACCCTGCATTTTGAATGCCATCATCTTCTCCTCCAAAATCATGAGGAATGCAGGATCCTTACTCCATATTTCCTGCACAATATGTCCCATCCATCCCATCCAATAGCCTTGTCATTCACGTACTAAAGATACGGGTCGGAGATGGTGTTGACAAGTAGCTTGTAGGCTTGTCTGTCCTTCCACTTCTCATACGCCACTAGTGGAGATAGAAATGATCCTAGATGTGATCAACTCCTTTTTGACGCTTGTCCCACCACCACCTGTATTGTGGTGATGCCTGTTGCTTACAAATTTGGAGCTGACCTGCTGCTTCTCACCATCTTGTGAGAGATATCCCTTCAGACCCTCTCCAAAACATGAAGTTGGTATATCCTTCCAACCTTCCCAAAGAGTGGGCTGTCATTAATATAAATCTAGTAGTAAGAAGGATCATCTCTCGGGTCAGCCCGAACTCTCAATAACGGTTCTGGCCTATCATCAAACCAATTTGATCAATGGCTTGTCGGATTTGTGGCCATTCGACTGCTAGTGGAGACATCCCATAACAATCTGACATGTTTTAGTTGCATCCAACTAGGGAAATGAAATAGTTCCTTTTGATCTTGCTACGTTATCCTGTTCTACTTGTATATACCAAGGATCCTCATTCCCTCAAGTTTAATCCAAAATAGTCACTTCCTTCCTGTTCAACTTTGGTTTTGCGGCTTCCTCCACCGTGTCTTCGATCTGCTCGTTCATCACTCATTTTGTCCTTGCCATCCACTCTCAAGTACAGCTCCTCACTCAATCACATCCAAATCCTTTGCTCTGTTCTCCTCAACCTATCACTCTTACTCTTCTTCAACTTTCTCTCACTGGTTATATGTCTTCCTTACACCTCTGTCCTGCGGCTTACTTCTCTTCAAGCTCCTGTGATTATTCATTCGCAACGTCTTGTCAACTGGCCTAGGACAAAGGACTAGAAAACAAGGCTGGGAAAATGGTACTTATCGTTTGCTACTAGTATTGCAACTAGGAGGAGATATCACCCTTACAATCATGATTCCTGTTGGAAAGGAGCCATCCGGCTCAGTTTCATGTCCACATGAGAAAGTTCTATGAAACTACCAGATTCTTGCTTTGATCATCAATCCGACTACACCATCAGAAAGAACACCTGGCAAATTGTCTATAGTCCAGGTTTCAGGCCAATCCAACAGTCGGATTTGGGGATATGAATTTTCGAAGTTTCCGGGGTCATGGACCGCCGGTATTTGGGTGACCATGGTCGATGGCTCCATGCCTTAGCCTGAGAAAAGAAAAAAAGGAAAAAGGTCCAAGGTCAAGACCTGATGGGAGAAATATCCAAAAAGGTCCTAGATTATTGGATTGCCTTGTCAGAGTGTGCTGACTAGGAAAAATGTACCTCTCCTTACTTTTTAGGTGAGGTGAGATCCTTGTGTGCTAATCATGGACACATTGTAACTTTCCGTGGGATTGTGGATTATGTGACCACTAGGAGTATGCCATGAGAGCATTTTCTAGCTCTCTAGGTCATGTGTCAGTGGTCTGCCTGATTGCTAGGCTGATTTCCTCTCTTGTGTGAGATTATGGACTCTAGTATGTGAGCCTTAGCCTCCATGGCTAAGTGGTGTGGCTTGTGAGAGGGTTGACTTGCCTAAGCTCTAGCTCTATATGTACTCCATCGTTTTAGTGATCTAACAACTGTTCTTTAGCATAACTGATGCGATTTCAGTCCCACATTCTTGCTGCTTCAAGGCCCCCCCTCTCCTCCAGTTCCCACATTTGGTATCAGAGCCAAGTTTTGCCAATTTCAGCTAGCACAGGCCGTCACTTTGAAAGGACGGGTTAGGGACAAAACTTTATGAAAGTTGACAATACTGATTCGCCAAGAGCGCAACACAAACTTTCCAACGAGCTCAAGATTGCAAAGATCCAATGGTCGGATTGAGAGTTATGCTCAAAGCGAGGTCGGCTAGGGATAGGCTCTTCTCTTTGAGTAAGATTGGTGCCTTGTTATGACCATAACTCTCTTGTTTCTTTTTCAAATTTAAAAAGTGACATATGTAAATTGAAGTATGTTTCCCACGCTTTCCATTGGTACATTAATATTTGCATTCCATTTGTACGTTTGGGAGAAACTTTGTTTACAAGCTGACTGGTCTGAGGTGGAGTAGGAGGAGCACCATACCCTGTTTTCAAAAGGGCATATCTCTTAAACTCTCATGTTGATGACCCTGTATCACGGGTCGATCTAAACGCTTTTTAGCTGAATTTTCCAGTGATTGGCTCGGTTTTTCCAAATTCTCAATCTGCCGGCCTCTACACTCCCTTTTCTATCAGACAGTTTTCCGCCAGAAGCAGTAGTAGAAACAGGGGTAGCGCCGCCACTCAAGGGCAGCATAGAGCATCACCAAAGCTCCAAATGGCAGCAGCTGGCATGGTGACATCAACCCAGTCCTTGGAGAGGCTGGAAGGACGTGCTGACTTCACGTTTTAGAAGATCCATACCCGCCTCCTTTTGGAGGAGAGAGGCGTGTGGGAGGTGGCGAGCAGCGAAGAGCATGCTTCGCCTCCACAAGCAAAAGGCATCACCGCAGCACAGGTGGTGGCAGGAAAAATGCCGTAGAAAGGTGTAGTAGATGTAAGTTCATCTACAACTGCAGCACCTGCATATGAGGAGTGGAAAACGTAGGACAGGCAGGCCTACAGGCTACTTGTTAACACCATCTCCAACCTCCATCTTCAGTACATGAGTGACAATGCTAGTGCAAAAGAGGGGTGGGACACGTTGTACAAGGAGTATGAGAGCAAGGATCCTGCATTCCTCATGCTTTTGGAGGAGAAGATGATGGCACTGAAAATGCAGGGTGGAAAGAGATGGAGGCATACTTGGAAAAGCAGCTGAAAGTGGCTAGCAACCCTGTGGAAGATACGTGCTTCATCCTCCTCTTACTGAGGGGACTTCTAAGAAGCTACGACACGGTGGGAGAGACGTTGGAGTGCCAGCCAACCCTTGACCTGGACTTCATCTGAACGCACCTGGTGCAGGTGGAGCTGCGTCAAAATACAGTAAAGCCCTATGGCAGCAGCACTAGTAAAGCAACTTTTATGGCCATGGGCTCACGCAAGCACCAGCAGCACCAGTATAGACATCAAAGAGGCAAGAATAAAAGTAAATGCCACCATTGCCACAAAGAGGGGCCCTACAAGAAAGAGTGCTTCAAGCTGAAGAGGGACAAGAAGGAGCAGTAGTAGCAGCAGCAAAAGTAGCCAGAACCACAGCAGTAGCAGCCGCCATCACAACAGCGTTAGTAGCAACAGTAGGAGCAGTAAAACCAGGCTGGAGTGCGCCCTTTTGGCAATATGAACGTGGCAAAGGAGTTGTGTGACCGTCTTTTCATGGGGAAGTCTGATATGTTGTAGGTGGAGAAGACGGATCTCGCATGGTACAAGGACTCAAGGTGTACCAAAAGCCTGACACATCAGAAGGAGTGGTTTACACAGCCGCTCTCCATCCCCCCTGACCGATTGCTTTGGGTGATGATCGGATTGTGTATGCTGAGGGGACTGGGATTGTGGAGATGTGGTTAGAGACCCCATGTGGCATTGAAGTTGGAGTGTTCCATGGCATGCTGTATGTACCTGATCCTGCATTCAACCTCCTCTCAATGTCCTCTCTCACCAACACGGGACTGTAAGTCATTTTTTATGATGATTATGGCTACATCCTTGATAAGGAAACGAGAGAGTAGGTCAGGTCGGTGAAGGAAGGCAACATGTACCGCCTGTTGGGGATAACCAAGATCCCACGTGAGCAGAGTCTTACAATAGTGGTGTTAGAGACAGATGGTGAAATCTGGCATGCGCGCTATGGCATGCGTACATTGTATCAGCTTCAAACGAATCAGATGGTGCGTGACGTGCCACCATCTCCAACGTTGTGTATCGGCTTTTTGGAGGGGAAGTAGCATCGTGAGGTGTTATCTGGAGTAGGGGAGCGCGTAAAGGAGGTGTTGGAGCTGGTCCATACAGATTTGTGTGGCCCGATGCAGACCCAGAGCTTTGGAGGCTCTAGGTACTTCCTAATGTTTATTGATGATTTCAGTCGTTACACTGTTGTGTACTTCCTTGCTTCTAAAGACCAGTGCTTTGACAGGATCAAGGAATTCAAGGCAATGGTGGAGAACCAAGCCGACAAGAAGATCAATTGGAAAGCTGGAGATCATGGATTGGGTTCAAGGAGGAGACCTGAGCACATTCATGGCGAGAAGATGCTAGAATTATTGACCACGATAGCAGAGAGTGGCCTTTAAGGAGAGAAGAGGGATGGAGGACCTCCAAGAGACTCTTGAAAAGGAGCTTTACAGGTTAATTGACTGTAAAAGGTTGTGCAAAACATTAACCTGTGGATGACAATGTGACTGCCGCTCATCCTGCTAGGCTAGGGGAGTGTGCTAGATGGTCAAAATTGAAATAGTGTAATATTGTGCTCCCATAGCCAAATGAAGCATATAAGAGCTTGATAGAAGGATGTGATCATGTTCTTTCTCAGTGAAGAGTCTAGTCAGACATTTGAGCTCTCTGTAACCCTATATTTGCTTCTATGATTCACATCTCCCTAGCCTACAACTCCCTATCACAAATAGTTGGTCCTGCCTAGGTGGCTCTTTGTAAGCCTGATCACCTCCCTCAGTGCTTTCCTAGGCTCCATCAGTGGTATCAGAGCTATAACAAGGCTTTGCCTCATGTTTGTAGCATTCATTGCACCTTGTTGTGTCAGAGAGTCATTTGTGGGCTGAACGTTGCATCTTCGTGGGCACATCCGCTTTCGTGGTGTCTGTTGTCAAAATTGCCGAATTCTTAGGCAAGAACTTCTTCANAGTTGGTCCTGCCTAGGTGGCTCTTTGTAAGCCTGATCACCTCCCTCAGTGCTTTCCTAGGCTCCATCAGTGGTATCAGAGCTATAACAAGGCTTTGCCTCATGTTTGTAGCATTCATTGCACCTTGTTGTGTCAGAGAGTCATTTGTGGGCTGAACGTTGCATCTTCGTGGGCACATCCGCTTTCGTGGTGTCTGTTGTCAAAATTGCCGAATTCTTAGGCAAGAACTTCTTCAGTTGGAGTGAAAACATGAAGGTGGTCTCTCTCTCTCTCTCTATCCATCCCTCTCTCTCTCTCTCGCTATCTCTCTCTCTCTCTCTCTCTCCTGGTGAGGCCTGTAGCACCGTGAAATGCGTGAGTGCCCTCTTGCCACCATTTCCATCTTCGTTGGCAAACACCTGTGCTTCGTTGATGCCTGTTGTTTGTGGATCTGAGGCTGACTCGTCGCCGCTCACCACCTCCCACAAGCTCCTCTCCTCCAAAAGGAGGCTCATACGGATCTTACAAAACGTGAAGTTGGCGCATCCCTCCAGCCTCTCCAAAGGCTGGTCTGCTGTCACAACACCTGCTGCTGCCATTTCGAGCCTTGGTGATGCTTAACGCTGCCCTTGGGTGGGGGCCCTACCCCTGCTCTTGTTGTTGCATCTGACAGAAATCTGTCTGAAAGAAAATGGAATGTAGATGCCTACAGAATGAGAATTTCGAAAAGCCTGAGCCCACCACTAGAAAATTCAGCTCAAAATGTTTGTGGTCAACTCATAAAACAGGGTCATAAAAGGGGATTTTTGAAAGATATGCCCTCTTGAAAACAGGGTATGCTTCTGCTCCTACTCCAACACAAATCAACCAGCTTGTAAATGACGTTTCTCCCAAACAAATCAATTGAATGTAAATTTTGTTGCACCAATGGAAAGACTAGGAAAACAAACTTCAATTTGCATGTGCGACGTTTTCAATTTGACAGAGAAACAAGAGAGTTATGGTCATTACATGGCGACAGTCTTACTCATAGAGAAAAGTGTAGCCCTGGCCGACCTCGTTTTGAGTATAACTCTCAATCCCACCGTTGGATCTTCGCCATCTTGGGCTCTTTGGAAGGCTCGTCTTGTGAACTTGAACATCAGATTATCTATTGTTAAATTTGGTCATCTTTTGACCCTAACCCGGCACTCTCAAAGTGACGGCCTGTGCCGGCTGAAAGTGGCAGAACTTGGTTCTGATACCAAACGTTGGATCTGGAGGAGAGAGTGAGCCTTGGAGCAACGAGCATGTGGGACTGAAAGGGCATCCGTTGTGTTGAAGAATGGTTGTTGAATCACTCAAAATGACAGAGTACATATAGAGTTAGAGCTTGGGCAAGTCAGCCCTCTCACAAGCCACACCACTTGGCCATGGAGGCTAAGGCTCACACACTAGAGTCGACAATCTCACAGAAGAGAGGAAATCAGCCTAGTAATCAGTCTGATCAGTCACACTCAATCTAGAGAGTAGAGAATGGTCTCATGGCTCAATCCTAGTGGTCACATAACCCACAATCCCATGGAGAATCGCCATGTGTCCATGGCTAGCACACAATGATCGCACCTCACCAAAAAGGTAAGGAGAGGTACTTTTATCCTAGTCAGCACACTCTGACAAGGCAAGCATAAGACCAAAAAACTTGTTGGATATTTCTCCCATCAGGTCTTGAGCTTGGACCTCTTTCCTTTTTTCTTTTCCCAGGGTAAGGCATGGAGCTGTCACCCATGGTCACCCAGACATCGGCGGTCCACGACCCCGGAAACTTCGAAAAATCATATCTCCCAATCTAACTGTTGGATCAACCTGCAACTTGGACCGTAGACAATTTGACACCCAATCTTTCAAATGGTGAATTCAGATTGACGATCGGAGCAGGCATCTGGTAGTTTCCAGGAACGTCCTCCTGTAGACCTGAAACTGAGCTGGTTGGCCCCTTTCCCAACAGAAATACTAGCTTGGGGTGAGCATCATGCGGAACCGGACGGCGCATGCTTGAGCTGGGGTAGGCCAAATGCGTGGCCGAGGTGCTCAAGCAGTATCACATGGAGGGGCTGTAAACCAGTTGGCAGTTTGGTCTCCACAACGCAAGAACGCAGTGCGTTGATGGCTCTGGAAACCAAGGAAGATTGGGAGCACATTGCATGGGTGTTCTAGCAACCCGCGGGGGGCAGCCTACTGTACGCCATTGTGGCGACTCAACCAGACCTCGCCTATGCGGTGGATCAAGTGAGCAGGTTTGTGGTTGAGCTAGGGACACTACACTGTAAGGTGGTCAAGTACATCCTCCGATACCTCCAGGCAACGTGGCACGCATCCTTGACGTTTGAAGGCATGGGTGAGTTTGAATTTCACTTCTGGTCTGCTACGTGGATGCAGAGGTCTCATGGTGTAGTAGAAAGCAAGGCAACGTTGCCACATCCACATTGGATTAGGAGTACATCGCCTTTGCCAAGCGGTCAAGGAGGCAGTGTGGCTTTGGAGGTTGCTGGGGGAGCTAGGTGTTCCGCAACAAGAGCCAATGGTTGTGCAAGAGGACAACACTGGTGCTATCTTGCTGATCAACAATGTGACGTAGCAGAGGAGGAAAAAGGAAACCGATTTTCATTGCCACTATGCATGGAATATGATGGAGAAGGGACAGGTGGTGCTCTAGCATTGCAGCAAGCACCCCATGCTTGAAAATTGCTTGACCAAAGCGCAATCCATGGATCGGCACATCATGAGCGTGGCCAGACTCAGAATGATGAGCAGTGAAGGGCTACAGATGGCAGATAAAGATGCATAACAACGATATGGAACAGCAAGATGGAAGGTGCATGTGGAAGATTGTTGTACCTCCGCACGCCCATGTGTAGCGTCAAGAGGTGCCGACAAGCGCTGGAGGGAGTACAATCCTAGCATGTTTAGTCTAGCTTCCCAAGAAGTGCTTCAAATCCAGATTTTCTACATCATCCTGAAATAGGACAAGTTATGGAATCCGATGGAACTTGAATGGTGAGAATCTGGTGAGTAAAAAGGAAGTTACAAGCTCCCAAAGTTAGGGTGTGTGATGGGGCTCGAGGACTTAGCCAAATTTGGCATCTGGTGGAAACATCCACTGGACATGAGTAGTCAGGTGGATTTGGGGAAACAATCTGCAAGATGAATACGGAGTCATCCTGAAGATCTTTTCCACCCGATGTAGCAGTGCATGTTGTTCTTGGGGGACTTGGCCAAAATCTTGGCTCGGAGTGCTCGAATCAATAGTACTGTTTGCTATTCGGGGAATGTCACAATTCTGACTGCAGTTTCATGGAAAGGTTTAAAACCCCGTCAGCTTCCATCCCAAAACGCGATGAGTTACTCATAAAAAAACACCTTAAAAGCAGAGGGGGCACTACCACTATGTGTAGGGACATCTGTGCCTCCGGAAAGGCATTATGATGGGTCCTTGATGTGCAAGAGCTAGCTGAGCGGGCGGGCATCAAGTGCACCGCTAGCTGAGCGGCTGGGCAGCCGCCATGTGGGCAGCCTGTGTTCTTCTACGATCACTTGGAACTACGGACAAAGATGTCCCACCTTTAGCAATAATCTAGATGCTGGTGCTTCTACACACGACAGAAGCAGCGATCCCAGAAGGTGACCCACCACACAGAACAATTATCGCAACACCCAAATCACTCTACATTAAGCACGTACTGGACACTGGGTGTGCTTTCCATGTGCTCAAGTGTGCCAATGTCACCAGTCCTCTCACCTTACCAGTCACCATCATTACTGCAACAAAAGGCATGAAATCACTATGTCACTTTAGTTCTATACTTTCTTCTCCTGTAGCACCCAATGGGCAGCTACACGGGTACCACACTCCTAACCTGAGGCGCAACCCCCTATTAGTTCACCAGCTCCAGAAAGAGGGTATCAAAATCTACACGGATACCACACTGCCTCTGAATCCAAAGTACATCTGATGAGTGCAAAAACGAAACCCCTAGCAACCTTCACCGTTTGAAACAACCTCGATTGCATGAATATCCCTTGAACTAATTCCATCTCCGCAATTGAAGCAAATGCTGCCAAATATTCCTCTAAGTGCAGAAGTCTCTTCACCACCCTCCTTCTGCAACACCGTTTCCCAGGAAATTCAAAGTTCAGTACTCTTTATCACCATCAAGCCAATTACATGGTCAAAGGCCTACCATGCCTTTCTCCATCGATAAAACTCACTGCCCCTCCATGCACTGACTGCAGCACAGGAAAAATTAAGGCCTTCCCTCATCCTCCTTGAACAGCCAAAGCCACCCGGCCACTTGACGTACGTCACATGAATCTCGTGGGACCCATTTTTCCCACCTATCTCCAATGGCACAAGTAAAAATTACCATTGTAGATGATCATTCTCAACTTGGAGCTACAATTCTGCTCAAGTCTACGGCTGGTGCAAAAAAAGTGGTCCAAGTACTTAATGAGCCGCCTCAGTTGCTGTTTTGGCAAGATCTTGACTGACAGAGGTGGTGAATTTTGCTCTCATAAAATTCAATGAATTCAGAAAAGGGCATAAAAAAACATGAGTGTCCCTGAGGCTCCTGAAAATATTGGTGTGGCAGAGAAGCCTAATGGTGTCCTGGTTGCTCTAACTTGTACCCCACTGGTGCATGCCGGACCTCCACAAACCAACTGAACTTAAGATCTAAGTTTTGCAGCTAGGGGACACAAATACTATCCCTTCCACCACCTGCACAATGTAACTCCTGCATAGCTGTGGTTGGACCACAAAATTGATGTTTCCACTCTCCGTGTATGGGGACCCACCGCTATGTTCTCATGAACAAGACTGGCCCAGTCAGTGGACCTCTCACAAAAGTGGCCTTCGTGCCACACGTCGGATACTTTTTCACTTTGTTATCAATTCTCTCGGCTTCATTTTCAATGAACCAGAAACAAAAAGGGAAATTTGGAGCATGGACGTGCAATGAGATAGACTCATCTCATACTTCTAACAAACAGCACCAATCTCCTCCACTCCATTATCCTGGACCCTCTTCCCCAAACAAGTATTACTATGTGTACCTTTAGTCACCTCCATTCCCACTGTCATTCGAGTGCCACCAACTTCATCTCCAGAAACACCGACATCTCCACTAGCTCAGCCGTCCCATCCTCCGAAGAAATCTACAACACTCACCAGAACAACCCTTCGAGGATAATGACATCTAAGTCATCTCAGAACATCCCCTCTCTCTCTCTCTCTCCCCCCCCTCTCTCTCTGTGTGCCAATTTTGCAACCTAAGCAGTAGCAGCTCCTCCATGATGGACATGAGGGTGCCGGAATGTGAAAAACATGGATTCCTCGATAACAATAATCTACTACTACATTTGCATAGAGGTTGTTTCAAGGGTCCTAACCTTTTTTTAGGAACTCAATGTAGAGTCCTTCTGGGTAAGATATAGATTTCCAAAAGTTGGAGATCATGGGTTGGGTTCAAGGAGGAGACCTGAGCACATTCATGGCAAGAGGATGCTAGAATTATTGACCATGAGAGCAGAGAGTGGCCTTTAAGGAGAGAAGAGGGATGGAGGACCTCCAAGAGACTCTTGAAAAGGAGCTTTACAGGTTCATTGACTGTAAAAGGTTGTGCAAAACATCAACCCGTGGATGACAATGTGACTGCCGCTCATCCTGCAAGGCTAGGGGAGTGTGCTAGAGGGTCAATCTTGACATAGTGTAATATTGTGCTCCCATAGCAAAATGAAGCATATAAGAGCTTGATAGAAGGATGTGATCATGTTCTTTCTCAGTGAAGAGTCTAATGAGAAATTTGAGCTCTCTGTAATCCTATATTTGCTTCTGTGATTCACATCTGCCTAGCCTACAACTCCCTATCACAAATAGTTGGTCCTGCCTAGGTGGCTCTTTGTGAGCCTGATCACCTCCCTCAGTGCTTTCCTAGGCTCCATCAGTGGTATCAGAGCTATAACAAGGCTTTGCCTCATGTTTGTAGCATTCATTGCACCTTGTTGTGTCAGAGAGTCATTTGTGGGCTGAACGTTGCATCTTCGTGGGCACATCCGCTTTCGTGGTGTCTGTTGTCAAAATTGCCGAATTCTTAGGCAAGAACTTCTTCAATTGGAGTGAAAACATGAAGGTGGTGCTAATGGAGAAGGGTCTCTAGATCCAGGTTGATGAGAAGGAAGCAGCTGAAGCCTCTATCTATCTCTCTCTCTCTCTCTCTCTCTCCCTCTCTCTCTCTCTATCAATCTCTCTCTCTCTCTCTCTCTCTCCCTCTCTCTCTCTCTCTCCTGGTGAGGCCCGTAGCACCGTGAAATGCGTGAGTGCCCTCTTGCCACCATTTCCATCTTCGTTGGCAAACAACAACAACTCCTCATCGGTAATATCCTCACGCCAAAGGACGCTTATAAGTAGCTTGAGTCCACTTATGCATCCAAGTATATCCTCATGAAAGTGCAACTGTGTCCTCCTTTTCACATTATGAAGAAGGATGAGTCCTCTTTCAAGCTGCATGAGTTGAAAGATTGGAAAACAATGTTGACACAATGGCGCTTGCTGTTCACTCCTAAAGTTTCAGATAGGAGGAGGTATCACCTCAGGTTCAAAGTTCCAAACTTGGGTGTGCCTAGGAGTCACTTCCTTGTAATTTTGTCCTAGAAGCTTGGTCACATTCACACGAGGAGCAACGTGACCGACCAATGCTGCTTTAGTGTCTGCGTCTGGTACACAAATGTGTGGGGAGTCTCAAAGGCAAGAATCGTGAAGAGTTACAGACAAATAACGCTTAGTTATAGCCGTACAATTGGCTATAAACTTGTACGTTTAGTAGCTCCTTGGAGCGTCACTTATAGGGAAATCGTGAGCCACCTCCCCAGTTCCCTGTTGGTACTTGTGGGTGTACACGAACCCTCAAGGATGCCTAGCCTTCACTGGTTCATGCTACCAATGTTTGGGGTCAGCCTATAGACACCAATGGCAAAGAGTGTGGAGCACTAGGATCGCACATGTGAGTGGGCAGAAGACGTCGCGTTCAGTAGAACTGAATTGGAAGACGTTTGTGTTACGGAGAAAAACAAGCTATTGTAAGCTGGACCTTATAGCCAGTGATCTAAGCTTTCCAACACATCAGAGCACCCAAATTGGGGGAGTAGAGCCCCTGCTACAGCCGTGGAAGTAACCCTTGATGGATCCTTCTACCTTGCCTTGCACGCTAGGCAACGGAGGCGCTTCAACGATGACCCTTCAGAGCGCCTTTCCTTGCCCAAAAGTCAAGGAGAAGCTCACCCTGATCAAGGAGAATTTCCGGTTGCTTCCTTTATGGTCCTGGGACATTTGGAGCTCGTTGGAGCTGAACTCGGATCACCGGCGGTGGATTATCCCGCCAGCCATGGCGGATACCAGATTCCACCCGCCCAACACCCAAACTTTATACTAGGCTAACGTTCTGAATAGTCTCTCTAATCGAGCGATTCAAAGCTTGCTCTAGTATGGAAAAATATAAGGAATCAAAACCTAAAGTCAGATCAGGTGCTCAACCACTCCCCACTTGTTGAACCAGGGATAACAAGAAACGGCACTCATGTCAAGGGCCACACCATGTCAACAATCTCCCCCTTGCACCGCAGCCTTGATGCCCTGTCCTTCGAACCTCTAGCATTTCAAGCCTCACAGGGTAGACCAAGCTCCATGCACATCGCATCGTGCATGTCCATGGGATGTGCCTTGGTCATCGCGTCGTCAAGCATATGCTTAATGCCACAATGCACAATAGCTTCACCTCCCTTCGCCACCAAGCTTTGTGCATAGTGATGCCAGATCTTGATGTACTTGGTCCTCCTCTGCAGCACAGTGTTTTGGGTGAGGCTGATGGCACTCATGTTATCCACATTGACAGCCGTCGGTTTCCTTTGTGGCACTCTGGTCTCCTTTAGCAGCCGCCATAGCCACATCTCCTCCTTTGCAGCTTCTGCGACCGCGGTGTACTCCACTTTGGTGCTGGACAGGACCACATAATCCTGCTTCCTGCTTGCCCATGAAACTGCTGTACCACCAAGGACAGACACATATCCCGATGATGATTTTCTGTCATCCACATCACTAGCCCAGTCAGCATTGATGAAGCCGACTAACTCAAGGGAGTCATCACATGCTCCCCCTCCAAAAACAAGCTGCGACTATTTCGTTAGCTTGCGATAGCGGAGGATCCGCTTCACCGCTTGCCAATGCAGCGGCAGCCCAGGGTCATCAACATAGCAGCTCACTCCACGAAGGCCAGGTCCGGTCACGTCGCCACCATGGTGTACATGATTCTCTCCACTGCAAAATGGTATCGCACACCTACCATCTCCTCCTCATCATCCGTGCTCGGCCCCATGCTCAACCTCAGGTCACATGTGGTGGTCATAAGTGTGCCGATGGGGTTGCACTCCATGTTGTAGCAACAGAGTACCTATTGCACATACTCGGCCTGTCCCATCTCCAGCATGCGTGCCTTGCGGTCTCTCTTGATGGCGACACCGAGCTCGCCCATGTTGGTCATTTTGAACCAACCGCCCAGCTTCAGGTTCACCAACTCCTTCATGTCTCATGACACGAGGTTGAGGTTTCCACAGAAAGAACCACGACCTGGTGCAACCATGGCTGCTTTTGCATGCACACACTGTGATCCGCCTCGCAGTGCTTGGAGCCATGCTCGGCCATGATGCCGTCCATTTTTCTGGTACCACATGAATGGTGCTTGATTCAACTCGTCAAGCGCCTTGCGAAGTCAACACAACTTCCCTGGCGGCACGTCCAGTCCCTCTGGCACCTCCACGAGGACCTCCGTGCCTAGGTCTGTAAACAACATTTTCTCTGTAGCTGAAGGTTGTCCGCGGGTTACTGAGGCTTTTGCGGAGCAGGTGGACCAATTTGCGGAAACCAAAGGGAATTCCACGCATAGGGGGATGGAGGATGCTGGCTCCCGCGCCTGTGCGGTCGAGCAAAGGGCAATGACAGTGGAGGAAAACAAACGTGCAAGGCCGATGGTGGGAAACTGGGGTCAACTTCTCGCGTAGACTCGCATTGCGGCAGCAGAGATCAATAGAAGGCATTGATGCCATTGGGCATAGGGGCTTCTGCGGTGGAAGGAAAGGATAAAGAGGTCTTCGGGGCCTGGCACAGAAGTGGTAGAAAAAACCACTTATGTGAGAATGCATCAGCACCCTGGATCCATAGAGTCAGAAGAAAGCGCGGAGTACCAAGTACGCGAGAAAAGACCAAGAACCGCCAAACTGAAGTGGTGGAACACAGCGGACCACGGAGAAGCGAAAGACGAAAAGAAGATGAGGACATAGGGATGTGAAATTAGCGGATAGGGGAATGGAAGGCGTCAGCGTAGGGGAACATAGAAGGTGTCGCTGAATCATATATGTGTGTGAGGGACAAGACCCACGGTGCATCAGGCCCGTGTGGAGTCCCACATATTATTTCAATGTGCTGTAGACAGTAGTTAAGATGATTCACGTATCCCTTGGCATAAATACTTGCTACCATGTTTCCAACTATTAGTTGATGGATACGAGAGTGCCAGAAAGTGAGAAAAATAGGTTGGTTGATAAACCTCATCTGGCATAACAGTTGCATCAAGGATGTTTCACAGGTTCCAATGCACTTTACGAAACTTGATTCAGAGTCCGTTTGAGTGAGATATGGATCTCCAAAGTTTGGAGATCATGGGTCGGGTTCAAGTGACGACCTGAGCACTTTGAGCTCAAAAGGCGGCAGGATTATTGGCCATGACGGCTGAGATCGGCCTTCAAGGAGAAAAGGCGGCTGGAGGACCACCAAGAGACTTCAAGGAAGGTGCAGAACATGATTGTTGGTCGTCCAAGTGGTGTGAGACATAATTCTCTTGTGTGACAAGGTGACTGCCGCTCATCCCGCTATGCTAGGAGAGTGTGCTAGAGGGTAGATTTTGACAGAGTGTGCCTCAGTGCTTCCTAGGCCAAATGAGGCATATAAGGGCTTGTTAGAAAGCTGTGACTATTTAATTTTTAACTCAAGAGTCCATTCAGCCATTTGAGTTCTCTTCAAAACCTACATTTGCTTCCATAATTTCTGTCTGTGCAACCTGCAAATCCCTTTCACAAACAATTGGTCATGCCTAGGCGGCTGTTAGTGAGCCTGATCACCTCCCTGAGGGCTGCCCGAGTTTCCATCAGTGGTATCAGACCTAGAACAAGGCTTTGTCCCATCCTTGAGGCATTCCTTGCACCCTGTTGAGTGAGAGAGCCGTTTGTAGGCTGAACATTGCACTACCATGGCAACATCCGCTTCTATGGTGGCCGGCGTCAACATCGCCAAGTTCGAAGGCAAGAACTTCTTCGACTGAAGCAACAACATGAAGATGGTGCTGATGGAGAAGGGCCTCTGGAGCCAGGTGAATGAGAAAGAGAAGGAACCAGCAGAAAGCTCCATCTCCCCTGTCGAGGCCCGTACCTACCGCGAGAAGCGTGACCGCGCCCTCGCAACCATCTATCTCCACCTCGCCGAACGGCAGCAACTCCTCGTCCATGGCATCCTCACGCCAAAGGAGGTTTGGAAGAAGCTTGAGTCCACTTATGCTTCCAAGTCAATCCTCATGAACATGTAGCTGCGTCGTCGCTTTCACACTGTGAAGATGGATGAGTCCGAATCCATGATTGACTACATCAACATGGTGAAGTATATCTCTGACCAGCTTTCTGCAATTGAGGACCCTGTCAAGGAGCGTGTGCTTATGCTAACCATCCTTTCTGGTCTTCCTAGCAGCTACAATCCTCTCATCGTTGCCCTGGACGAGCGTGGCGACAAACTCTCCCTCAATGACATGGAGGAGAGCCTACTGTTTGAGGAGCGGCGCAAGGGAGAAGAGGGTGTAAGCGGACTGGACATCACTCTCATCACCAACTCTGGTCATGGGGGTGGTGTTGCACCAACCAAGGACAACGGCGGAGGAGGGAGGAAGAAGGGGAACTGCCACTACTGTAAGAAGCCAGGCCAATGGGCGCGCGAATGCCGGAAGAAGAAGGCAGACATTGCGGCTGGAGTACGAGAGGGAAAACAGACCGACGCTTTCGTGAATGCTACAGATTGGGAGAGTGGATTCGTAACAACCCTCCGGGTCCTGCAGGTCTCCGACAACACTGCCCTGGATCATCGACTCGGGAGCCACAAGGCACATTACATGTTCCCGAGAGTGGTTTGTTGTCTACACCGCTATTGAGCCTCGTCGGGTGTACATGGGGGACAACCATGTGCTAGTGGCGTTTGGGGCGGTTGAGATTGTGTTTTGTGCTTCCGTTGAGGGTACGCACGTGGAACGTCGTGTGAAGGGGGTGCTCCATGTTCCGGGGCTGGCAGCTAACCTCCTCTCTGTCTCATCTCTTATCTCCGAAGGCATGCAGGTTTGCTCTGAGAATGGTGGTTGCACTATTTCTGCACGTACAGGCCATGTTCTTGCAAAAGCAAACAAGGAGGACGGTCTTTACCGCCTCTACGTGGCGTCGGAGAAGGAAGCCGACTCAGTGTTGGCGGCGAGAGAGGGAAAACACGACATCAGCCTGTGGCACTGCCAGCTTGGTCACCTCGGCTTTGGCGCCATCATCTCCATGCAGTAGATGATCCACAACCTAAAGCTTAAGGGGGTGAAGCAGCCTGGTGCATCGACTTGTGAGCCTGCGCTTCTTTCATGGGGGAAAGGAAGGGGGTGACTGAGCTTCTCTCACTCGTTTACTCTGATTTGTGCAGTTCCATGCCATCACAGTCCTTGTCCGGCAAGTTGTACTTTGTCACGTTCATTGATAACAAGTCAAGGAAGACGTGGGTGTCCTTCCTGGCTGGCAAGGATGAGTGCTTCGATGCTTTCAAGGTGTGGATTGCTGCTGCACAGAATGAGAGTGGAAGACGGTTGAAGGTGCTTCGCACCGACAGTGGCGGAGAGTACCTCTCCAACAACTTCCGCACCTTCCTCAAACGTCGCGAGATCAGGCACGAGGTCACCCAGCAGGCATACCGCAGCTGAACGGCGTGGCTGAACGCGCAAACCGCACGCTCATGGAGCGTGTTTGGAGCATGCTCAAAGACGCGGAGCTCCCGCCAACTTTTTGGGCGGAAGCGGTCAACACTATCCTGTACCTAAAAAACCGGAGTCCCACACGCAGCGTGCCATTGGTGACACCGGAGGAGGCATGGACAAGACACAAGCCAAGAGTGACGCACCTGAAAGTCTTCGGGTGTGGCGCATTCATGCACGTGCCTGCTGGCAACCACAACAAGCAGGACGCAATGTCGGTAAAGGCTGCCTTCCTCGGCTACGCCACCATGGGATACCACCTCTACAACCTCGCTGCTCGCAAGATCATCCGCAACCACGACGTCGCCTTTCAAGAGGACGTGAAGGGCTGGACTTGGAGCCCTATGAGTGATCTTTCACTTGCTCCCACACTTGTACCTGAAGTGGGAGAAGTTCCGGTAGCAGAAGAGGACGGTGCGGAAGATGGCGGTGACAGCGGTAACGACAAGGAGGTGGAGGGAGCTGAGAAGGAGAAGGAGCCAGCAGCTGAATCTGATGAGGAGGAGTAACAAAGCAACGTACAACAGCTGCCACGGCGGTCCGCTTGCATCAACAAGGGTGCAAAAGACAATAGGGAGTCGCTGAGGCAATCTGAACGCCCTGCAAGCAAACAGAGGTCGTTGAAGGAGTTGGTGAACCTGTGCACCGTTCCACCACCAACAGAGACGTCTGATCTCGAGCTTCTCTTCCTCACAGTCAACGATGACCCAGCCACATTTGTTGAAGCCATGCGTAGCGCTGAGGCGGCAGATTGGCGTGCCACAACAGATGAGGAGTATGGTACGCTCATGAAGAACAACACCTGGACCCTCGAGGAAGCTCCACGTGGCAGCCGGGTGACCGGATGCACGTGGATCTTTAAGCGCAAGCGTGGTGCGGATGGTAAGGTGCTCAGGTACAAAACACGGCTGGTTGCAAAGGGGTATGCGCAAACTGAGGGTGTGGGTTACAATGAGACATTTGCACCTGTTGCAAAGTTCCCATACATCCGAGCGATCCTCGCACTTGTTGCTGCTATGGACTAGGAGGTGGACCAAATGGATGTGACTTGTGCATTTCTGAATGGTGACCTCGAGGAGGATGTGTACATGGAGCAGCCAGAGGGGTATGTGGTGGAGGGAAAGGAGGATTTGGTGTGCAAGCTTGTGAAGGCCCTCTACGGCCTGAAGCAAGCCCCGCGAGCATGGTACCACAAGATGGATGAGCAGCTGGCTGGCCTTGGCTTTGTGCGCAGTGAAGCAGACCATGCTGTCTATGGGCGCACACAAGAGGCAAGCCAGATCATCATCTTGCTCTATGTTGATGATCTGCTCATCGCATCTGAATCCAAGTCTCTTTCGGACGATGTGAAGCAGTCGCTTGCTGCCAGGTTCGACATGAAGGACATGGGAGAGCTCAGTTACTACCTTGGCCTTCAGGTCAAGCGCGACCGTCAGCAGCAGACTTTGGAGCTGTCGCAGAGCACGTTCGTGAGTGACATCATTAATCGCTTCAACATGGCAGGAGGGCGCAAGGCCGATACACCACTGGAAGTGGGAGCAAAACTGAGCATGACGCAGACTCCGCATGGCAGGCAAGAGAGCAGTCGCATGGAAGCAGTGCCATACCAAGCAGCAGTTGGGAGCCTCATGTACACAGCAGTCGGCACACGCCTAGACATCAGCCAAGCAATGGGAGTTCTCAGAACGTTTTGCGTGAATCCGGGCGTGCTGCATTGGGAGGCGGTTAAGCGGGCGTTGCGCTGCCTGGACGGCAGCAGCAGCCTTTGCCTCACCTTCAACGGCAACAACAGCCCCATCCTCATCGGCTACAATGACGTAGCTTGGGGAGGTGACCTGGACACAAGGAGGTCAACCAGTGGGTTTGTGTTTGTGCTCGGGGAAGGTGCAATCAGCTAGAGGAGCAAGAAGCAAGAGTGTGTTGCCCTCTCCTCTACCAAGGCAGAGTACATCACACTGAGTGAAGCAACAAAGGCAGCCGTGTGGCTGCTTGAGCTGCTAGCAAGCCTTGGACAGCAGCAGACCACAACCACCACCATCTACTATGACAACATGAGCGCCATTGCTCTGACGAAGAATGCCGAGTTTCACGCCCGCACCAAGCCCATCGACCTGCGGTACCGCTTTATCCATGAGCTCGTGGCAAAGCAGGTGGTGCAGATCAAGTTCTGCCCTTCAGCCATGATGCTACCAGATTTTCCGACCAAGCCGCTGGCAGCGCACCGCTTTGAGCAACAGAGAAGCGGGGAGAATGATGGATATGAGAGTGCCAGAAAGTGACAGAAATAGGTTGCTCAATAAAAACCATCTGGCATAACAGTTGCATGAAGGATGTTTCACAGGTTCTAACGCACTTTACGGAACTCGATTCGGAGTCTGTTTGAGTGAGATATGGATTTCCAACGTTTGGAGATCATGGGTAGGGTTCAAGTGACGACCTGAGCACTTTGAGCTCAAAAGGCGGCAGGATTATTGGCCAGGACGGCTGAGAGCGTCCTTCAAGGAGAAAAGGTGGCTGGAGGACCTCCAACAGACTTCAAGGAAGGTGCAGACCATGATTGTTGATCGTCCAAGTGGTCTGAGACATAATTCTCTTGTGTGACAAGGTGATTGCCGCTCATCCCGCTAGGCTATGAAAGTGTGCTAGAGGGTAGACTTTGACAGAGTGTGTCTCAGTGCTTCCTAGGCCAAATGAGGCATATAAGGGCTTGTTAGAAAGCTATGACTATTTACGTTTTCACTCAAGAGTCCACTCAGACATTTGTTGCAAACATACATTCGCTTTTGTAATCTCTGTCTGTGCAACCTGCAACTCCCTGTCACAAACAGTTGGTCCTGCCCAGGCGGCTCTTAGTGAGCCTGATCACCTCCGTACAGGCTCCCCCAGTTTCAATCATTAGTCTCTCACTTGCCTTTCCATTGCCCCCTTCACAATTGTTTCTCTGCAAGTTGCCTAAGTGATCCGCGGGACTTAAACCGTGTCTTTGTCGTAGCTTGTACTGACTAAGGAGAAGGCTAAGAGGTTCCGCGGAGTGGTCCTAGAGCCAGGGAGGGCTCAGCAAAGCTCCATCATGTGGAAGTCGCGTGGCTGACACGAAAACAAGGTAGAAGAGGCACAGACTCACTAGGTGACTGGGTGTGAATGTCCATTCCTACTATCCCTCCTCCCGTCTCCTCCCTGTGTACCTGCGTGGAGGTATTGCCTCCTGGGTTCCGTGTAGGTGGTGAACAACAGGGCTGGAAGAGCATGTCCGCAAGAATTATAGACCAGAATTAGGAGATTGAGTTGAGCTAGGTTCCCATGCGTTTACGCCACAGAGTTGAGAGAAAGGGTATGATCCGCGAGAAACAGCAACGATCGAACAAATCCACGGAGAACCCACGTGAAATAGTTGTGTGGTACAAAATAGCAGAAAAATAAAAATCAGCGAGCAAACAAGCAGCAGGTGTCGAACCGCACATCAGTGAGGCGGGAACAGTAGCAAGGCTGAAGGTGCAGGCTGTGTGTAGAGACATGAGAGCACCATTTGATAGGACATCTCATTCTGCGGGGAAGCTCTTCTAGGGTCCACGTAGAAGCATAGTTAGATCTGCGGTAGGAAGCACAATAGTGAAGGGTGGTATTCCACGAAGGTGTAGAATCAGCAAGAAGGTAGTGGCAAACAGGTGAGGCAGAAAAGTTTGGGGTAACAGTGTCAATGGTGCAGTGAGAGTGGACATTTCCATGGTCTTTGTCCATGATAAGTACACCAGTGACCTTCAGATTCAGTCGTGTATGTCGACATCTAGCTACATTCACCAGGACATTAGGTGCATCACCCAGTCCTCAGGATAGCCCGCGGTTCAATGCTGGTTGCAGCGGCGTGCGAACACTGATCATGGTACAGTGTGCAGGACCACTAGAAAGAGTGAAGAACCACATGAACAGTTGGAGCTAGGCAACAGAGAGTAGCAATGCAATCGTATCGTCAGTTGGCTATAGACATAGTTCTGGCACAGGCACGACAGTCCTGTTCCCATGATAGAGAATCACACCGAGTTAGAGAGCGTGGAGAGTGGGTGTTGTGGGGCTTCCCATAGACCTCGCTACATGCAACAGCCGAATGGCACCAACCAGGAGCGCTTCTAGGAAATGAGCAACGTGGTCGAGTTCCCAGAGGAACCAGCACAGCCAGCAGCTTGTCAAGTGTACCGCCGCAGAACCCTGCGTTGGTGGGCCTTGGAGCAAGGTGTGGGGGAACATGTGCTGGACGTGGAAGCCTCCCCTGGGCCTCCACAGCAGTAAGAGGAAGGAGTGATATTGCCTAGTGGAGACCCGCCTCCATAGAGTTTTAACAGGTCTCCAGCGTAGCAGCAGGCAGCAAGGATCCAACTGGGCGGATCATCAGACCCAAGGATGCCCTACCTCCCCATGTAGCAACAGTTTTCCATGACACTAGAAGAATAACCACCCCCCGGCATGGAGAAATACCCGCAAGTCCTATACCAGATGGAGGAGCAGATGCCGATGGCATAGCCGGGTGGGGCAGCAGCTTCCGCAACATCCAACCCTCCGGTGCAGACACTGGGGATGCCACCAAGAGAGGGGGAGCTAGGTACTGCACCATTGGCACATTAGGGACAACGACGGAATGGATGGCAGGCTCCTCTTGCGTACCCATCCGTGGCCAACAATCCGCAAACCTTGCGGATCAGAGTGACACAGAATAGCAGTCAAGTGCAGCCGGGCACCACCGTGCCAGTAGACCAGAACCAGTAACCTTTGGACGTGTCGTTTCCTCGACCCTCCACTCCTTAAGCCTTCGTAGTTCTCCTATCCAACGCGATACACTCTCCCTTGTGGATGCCGCATTGTGGCACGGTCTCACCACCCGTCTTCACCACAACCCCAATCCAGGGCTCACACACCTCGGGCAGTGCAGCTCCCTGAGTTCCGACTTCTCTTTCCAACATTATCTCAACCCAGCTCAGGGATCCTACCAGCCCAGAGCACCCCCCACCCCAGGCTTCACCGCCCCAACGGTTTCTGTGTCATCATCTTAGGGCCACCATCCTGCGATGGCCTCCACGCAGGTTGGGACGGCAAGCGGACTACCACTACAAGCAAGCCAGGCTTCCCCAAACCCCCATGCAGGGTGGAAGCAGTACCCGAACACATTTCAATCCGTGACCACTCAACATGCATACCAACGGTCTCCACATTGCCATGGAATGTTGGAGCAACAGCAAAAACCCCCTTCCGCTCATCCCACCCCCAACCATCTGACAGCAATTCTAGCTTCTACGATGCATCCAACGGGGACATTTCTCCCACAGCAACAGCAGACAGGCCCCGCTCTTGGGATCGCTGCACCATTCCATCTACGGCCAGTGCATTCGGCCAACCCAACAACTCAGGCCCCTTCGAGTCTGAGTGGACCCGCGTCCGCAATCCCTATCCTGATGGTTCAGAATTGGCCCTTTTCTCCGCAGACTTACCAGATAGCCCCATACCAGACCCACTTCTTCCAGCTCACGCATGGAGCTGGAAGAAGCTACCCATTCCCATAGCTTCAGATTTCGATGAATCTGACACTCAACTTGAGCGGACACCTGTTACATCTGGGTCCAGCATTGCAGCCCGCACCAAGATCAATGCCGCTTCAGGGATCTTCACAGGGCCCACAACATACAACGTCCTCTACCTTGCAACCCGAACAGAGCCAAAAACCTCCCTATCACTGAGTCCAACCCACTCTAGTCAGTAACAAAGCGTAGACACACAGCATGATTCCGTCCCAGGGATGCAGAGTCTGTCCCACCACATGGCACAGACCTTCGTGCGCACACCCCCAATAGGGTATGAGGCCTACCAAGCACAATCCGGGACGATCCACCCGTCACACAGTCTCAGTTTTGCCAACAGCTGCCCCCTCTATTTTCCTATGCTGTTCCGACAGTCATCTCACCCACCGCTGCCCCTTATGCTCCTCGCGCCCCCACTCAAATTCAGATAACTGCTAGACCCACTAACCATAGTATGGACCCCCTTCCCCAGTTCATTCGGACTGTTTCAGCTCATCTACCGTGACTCGACACTTTAACTAGCGCACCAGGAGAGGATCAGTGACAGTGGCTCCATCAGATTGCTCCACAATCTGCTATTGGCCGCATCCCAATTGAACTTTTGTAGGCAACGGCTGAACTACACCTGCCGGGTGTCGCAGAATATTGGTACAATCTGCGGAAGCCTTTCGCATCATATGAGGATTTTGGTAACACCCTCATCGTGCTGTTCCGATCCCTCACAAAAGAGGAAGCACTCTCCAATATCGAGAAAGTCATAAAATTGGGAGACGACATCCAGTGCTACGTGGACAAGTTCCTGCATTGGTCCACTGTTGCCAAGAGCTGAGAGAGGGAGGGCTTGCCGCTATGGATATTGTTGTAGAATTTGATGCACGCACTCCCTGATGAGATGTGCACACACATGAATCCATGGAAATACCGTAGCCTGCAAGAAGCTACAGCTGATGCCATGGACAGACATGAACAACTCCGCACCACGAAGCAACAAACAGCGCCAGAAGCACCATTGGTGGCCGGAGGAGGAGCAACGTGTTGTAACAACCCTCCTATAGCAAAAACATGCTACACCTACGGTGGTCCCAAACATCTCAATGCCAAGTACCCACGACGCCGCAGAGATCAAGATCATCCGGTGCAACACTCGAGGGCGGAACAGTGGCGCCAATATGATGCAGAACGGAACCGCCAATGGAACAATCACCCGTAAAACCAAACCAACATCCACAGGTAGCTCCGATCCCGTACATGGCTGCTTGAGCATCGGTGCCGCACCCGCAAGGTCCTCCTCTGCCGCCTCCAGTTTTTGATTCTGTTACGCCAGGTGCCAATGTAGCAGGCATGCGGAATGCACGATTCGACATGGTAGTGGAGGATGACAAAACCACGGAGCAGGTACCAACATAGGACAAACAACAGAAAATTGGCATCATACGAGCAACTAGATTGGTGGGGTCGACATTGCAGGAGGCAACGGATATCCAGCGGGGGCTCCACCAACATGAAGAGAAGCAAGATGCCATACTCCAAGAGGCAATTGCCGCATGATCACTCTGACTACACGACGACAATGAGGCAACAGCAGCAAGGCCTGCACAGGGACCAATGGAGCAACCGGCTCCACCTGACACTACGACAACTCCAGCACAAGCAGTCCCGGTGGGAGTATCTGCATCATTTGCAACACCCCCCCCCCCATCTCCAATGTTCCCAGTTACCGAGTAAAGGCCCGTGTTCAGTGGTCCATGGCTACTGTTTCCTTCCTAGAGTATCTTTAACTTCATCTCAAGATTGCAAGAGAACTCGACGCCTGCTTCTGCAAGGCGGATCAACACCTTGCTCCTGTGGGGATTTAGTTCCGTTGTGAACACATGGCACCTGCAGGCACNCCCCCCCCCCCATCTCCAATGTTCCCAGTTACCGAGTAAAGGCCCGTGTTCAGTGGTCCATGGCTACTGTTTCCTTCCTAGAGTATCTTTAACTTCATCTCAAGATTGCAAGAGAACTCGACGCCTGCTTCTGCAAGGCGGATCAACACCTTGCTCCTGTGGGGATTTAGTTCCGTTGTGAACACATGGCACCTGCAGGCACACAGAAGACTTGAAAAGTTTAAGTGGACCCCACAGTCCACATCTCCCTCAATGAGATTGACTAGGGATGGGCCCCCAAGGCACTGGAACTATCGCGGTACGATGACACCTATTATGCGGTGGTGTGCTACAACGTCTGGATACTGGGCAGGATGTTCCTCGCCATCATCGACACGGGTACCACCCATACCACCATCGCCCTCCACGTCTTGGTAGCAGTCGGCTGGGTAGACCGCGTCCTTCCCACCCATAATATCGTTAGCAACGCGTCAGGCGGTTTCAACGAGGGGGAGGGACAGGTCTGCAATCTCCCAGTATGGATTGGAACGCTCCATGAACCCCTGATGCCGTAGATTACCCATGCACGGGCGTATGGCATGCTCATTTGCACGGACTACCTTGTACCTCGCCACACCAGCCTCATCTTCTGCCTGGGTTTCATGTAGCTAGGATTAACGGAGGGCGACAACGAGTATTCCCTCATCATTGTAGCTCGGCAAACCGCACTCCTCCTCATGAATGTGGCCACCATCACCCGCCAGGCAGCACAACGGCAGTATGCTCAAGCGCGTCATTTCTTGTTATCGTCATCACCATCCCAAGAACCTAAATCCTTCACAGGCAGGGTGCTATTGCCTTACCGTCGTGCGTGATGGATGAGAGGGCTCCCACAAGCAGGAGATGGAGATCCCAATGAGGTACTCGAGGCATGTACAGAGTGGAACAAGTACGTAGTAGAAGCAGAAGTCGATTTATCCAGTGTGGAGGTTGGCACTTGCGCAACGCCCTGTTAGATACGTCCCCCCTCCTACATATTGACTGTATTGGACGGATGTAGCTGGGGGTGTATTGCACGTGTGGTCCAAAGTGTACATAAATGTCTTTATACACTTGTGTGTCAGGTCCCGATCTCCACATACACTTCCCGATACAACCCCCAGATACATTATCAACTTGGTGGGGAGGGGTGGGTAAGGGAGGTCGAGGCCCTCCCCCCTCCCCTCAATCACGTCGATTGTATTGTGGGGGTGTAGCGGGGAGTGTATCGTACATACCGGCCACATTGTATGTAAGTGGAAGGCCATAGTTGTGTATCGAATGTATTATCCTCCATATACACTTTCCAAAATACCCACCCAAGACCATATCAATACCCCGGGGGGGAGGGGGGATCCATGTTGCTCCCCTCCCCCCTCCCCAATACCTGGAGATGTATGTGGATATATAGCTGGTAGACGATGTAGACAAAGAACATGTACGTTGTTTATAAATCTGGTTCAATTTGCATCCAAACGTCTATCTACGCCACTTGACGGAATTTGGAAACTCAGCCATCCGTGGAGGTACTCGTGCGTCGTGTTCCACCCCCAGCATGTGGGAACAAAAGGGAGCCCCGGTAGATAGATACCCCCTCCCACGTATCGATTGTATTGGGCGGTTGTAGCGGAGAGTGCACTGTAAGGTGTTCCAAAGTGTACATGAGTATCTTAACTCACTTGTGTACTGGTCCAAATCTCCTTCACATAGACTCTCCAATACACCCCTTAGATACAATATCCTATTGGGGGGGGGGGTCAAGCCCCCCCTCCCCCCACCCTCCATGACCTGGTAGTGTATCTAGGACGTATATTGGAGTATGTAGCTGATAGAAATAGACAATAGTACACAAGTTTATTTCATAAAAAATTGTTAAGGTGTTAATGAAACCATCCATCCACCACGGCCGACATCTTTCAGAATTTCAGAAAGCATTTTGCAACTTGGAAAACACATGTGTATTTTTTCGACCCCCCTTCAGATACACCCTCCAATACCAAGTACCAATACACTCGTGCCTTGAGGGGGGAGGGTGGGGGCATGCCTGGATGCCTAACCCCTCTCCCTCCCCCCCTTCCCCCCCACCAAGGGCAGAAGTGCATTTGGGAGGTGAATCAGCGAGTGTAGCTGGTGAACACCGAACGGAACACACAAGGGTAATATTCTATAAAACACCAGCGATGAGAAAGGACCCCCGGATGTCTCAAGATGCCAAACAGTTGTGGACTGTCGCTTGAGCAACAGTCAATGACACAGGTTTTACCCATCTCTCTCTCAGGTGACGGTCAAGATGTTTTGTGATGTTTGAACTGTCGCACAAATAGTGGCCTAATCCCATACATGAAAACACTTCTTCAGTATACACATGAAGATCAGAGTAAAAGAATAGACACTTAGTGCCAATACCAAAATAAGACATAAATATTGAGTACAGAACAGGTAATCTTTCAGTAAGAATGTTGTGTAATCATTGTTTTGCCACATTTTGAACAACAGATTTCTAAGAAAACATTTAAGGTATTGCAATCCCTAAAAGTTCTTGAAAAATTTCATTGGCTCATACACATAACCATCTGTGTATGTGTGTCTTAGAAGTAGTTTCTCAAAAATAGTCAGTGTTTGGTTTTACGTATTTCCTAGAAAGACTTTCACCGTATGTTTCATACTTGGTTTTGAGGTGATAACCAAAAAATGCACGTGACATGGAAATGAGTCCACAGTTTTTTAATTGCAACAAATGTGTTGAGTCAGCTTTTATGTGTTTTTCTTGTGTGTGTCAGCTGGTGACAACAACTACCACCATGTCAGGGGTAGTCCAACAAGGTGTGGCCACCGCCAATGGTGCAACATGGTTCCCAACCACGATGGAAGTCAAGCCTGTGCCTCGAGAGGGTGGGAAAAGATTTTTTTTGGTGTGATAAGTGCCTCTTGTGCATTCTAGGTGCGTCGGATATGTGCGGTCTTCTACTTGTTTCAGTCTATCTAAGTGAGTTTTGTGCTTTTGACCTCAATTGAGTCATTTTCATCAGAGACAACCCTTACAGCAGTGCCACTTATTTCACACTTCTCTGTTGGTGCCCAATTTTTATGGGCATATGCTATGACTCTTAATCTCTCCAACAACCCATCACACACTTCCACGGACAGTCGTTTGAGCGCCTCACAAATGTTATTGCTCAAACAGACAAGTCTCTTTCCCGAATTTCCCGAAAATCATTGGGGTCCCAAAATTGAGTTTGAGCCTTGGCCAAATGCACCTTTGGCCATTGTGAACAAGCTGCAGCTAGTGGATTGTGTTTCCATTTTCTAACAAGCAGCGAAGGGGGTGAGTTATTCTTGTTGGCGAGTGAAGGTGGCAAAACTCGCCGGCCGCCTTGACCGCGCGGCGGAAGGCGACAAGCGAGAGCGAGAGAGAACAAAGAAAAAGAAAAAGGAGGGGGGGTTGACTTGCCAGTGGTCAAGCTGGCAAGTCAACGCATGAGAGAATCATTTTTTTTGTTTGGTGTGGTTGCACGCTTGCGAGGACAACGTGCGACACAATGATTGTGCACCAGGTTTATGTTTAATATGTTTGCCCCTTGTTCAGTCTTGTACGACGGATCAGGAACGCTCTGCCCCTTGTGGAGGTATGACCCCTGGATTTGTTGTAGGGTGACTCAACTATGCTCTGTCTCATGTGAGATATGACCTGTGAGTACACCATGTAGGTGAGTGGTTCACTTGGCCATTTTGTTGATTTGGCCAAGTGAGAGGTCATGAGTTCGATCATGGCTCCATGCACATCTTGGTTGTTATTGAAGCTTCCAAGAAAGAAAGTCCGTAGCTTCTGGGAAGCAACATGGCTGATCAGTCACCTTGGCACAAGGATGCTTATGTGGCAAGGCCACAGCGCAAGTCTCTTGGTGATGTGGCAGGGTCAAGCCACTTCTCAGGAATGTGCTTTTGAGTTCTAGGACTGGACAGACAGCTATAAAAGGACTTGTCTAGCATGCTAATCAATTAACCCTTGCTTCATGCTCTCTTGCGTATTGACGACTTGAGCTCTTCTTGAGATGTAATGCTAAGGAGTTAGTACTCTTGAAGGTGAAGTGTATGCCTGATTAAATTTGGGTTGCATGACACATGTCAACAAAGGAAGAAGGCCTAAAAACCTTTGTGAGCTTTTCGGTTTCGCGGCTTCTTTGCCAGAGGTGGCTACCTTAGTAGCTAACAAAGGATTATGGGCCCACTCCTCTAGTTAGGGAAGTTTCACGCACGCAACCGCTAAGGTCACAAGCAGGGAGAGCACCTTCGCTCTCACCCAACTTCTCTGTTTGTAGGGAAATATCAACAGGAGGGGAATGCAACACATCTGCACTTTTCTACCTTGGGAGCTTACAACAGCCTACATCAGCCTACATCAGCCTACATCTGCTTGCAACGGCCAACATGAACAGGGAAAGCAGTTTCCTCTTCTCACCAACAGCCTACAGCGGCCTCAAACACAGGTTCATCGGCATCAACAACAGGTGCAGCAGCTGTAGTAGTTGTAGTTGTAGGGATGGCAGGGACAGGGGAACCAGGGAATCATTCGCCCATCCTCAAGTTTGATGGAGAGGGGTTTGCACTCTGGAAGTGGCAGTTTGAGATCATCATGGATGACAAAGATATGCTTGGATATATTGACGGAACTATCACAGCACCAAAGGAGGAGGGTGCTAACCTTGTGGCATGGGTCAAGCTCAACAAGAAGGCTCTTGCCATTCTTGTGTCCTCCATACAACCCTCAGTCCTTTCACACATCAGCGGTTGTACAGTGGCAGCCACGGCATACGCCAAGCTTGACAAGGTGTTTCAGTCCTCCTCACTTGCCAACCGTCTCTTCATTCTACAAAACCTCATCAGCATGAGGCTTGGTGAAGGGGAGGATGTCTCCGCCTTTATGCAGAAGTTTGAGACGCCCTTGCAACAAGCCACCGGCATGGGGTGGGACCTGAAATCCGACATGCAGGCCATGATTTTTCTGATGATGCTGCCGAAACGTTGGGGCCCCATGATAACGGTGATTGGAGGGTGGACTGAAGATCTAGTTTCCTACACCACCATCTCTGAGTATGTGCGGAATGAAGCCATGCGTCGTACCAGTAGTGAAGCAAACATGGCTGCCTTTGCCTCACGAAGCAGCGGCACCTTCTGCAATACCTCCTCCTTTGGGTACAAGGGAAACAATAGCACTAGCAACAGTGGAAGGGGTGCAAAGTGCCAAGGAAACTGCCACAACTGTGGCAAGGCTGGACACTGGGCTCAAGACTGCCGTGCACCCAAGAAAGAGGGAGGAGACAGGGATGAATGGCGAGGTGGAAATGGTGGGAAGGATCCCACAAGCTTGATGGCTGAGTGTGCCTCCAACAAAGGGAGGGCGATACTCAGGCCAGGAGCCTATGGCCTTGACTCGGGCACAAACGAGCACACCACTTACGAGAAGAGAGACTTCATCTCTCTTGCTCCATGTAACAAGAACTTCAGAGTCGCCAACGGCAAGGTTGAGGCAGCTGAGGGGATTCGCGACAAGCTGGTCACTGTGGGTGTCAACGGTGGAGATTCCAACCTCAAGCTAGAGGGGGTGGTCTACTTGCCCTCCTTCACAGCCAACCTGCTCTCTGTCTCTAAGATAACTCACCATGGCATGGCAGTGGTCTTTACAGAGAAGGAAGGGGTGATAGTTCCTACCAAGGACATCTACATCTCCTACTCTGCCAAGAAGCTTGTCGCACAGGTTCCTCGCGTTGATGGACTCTACGTCTTGCAGACCAAAATGACAACTTCAACGGCTGAATATTTGGTCGAGAGTGATGATGAGGAGAGCAGCAATATAGACTCAGATGAGGAAGGACATGTTGGAGCAGCAGAAGCAGTGGTAGAAGATGATTCAGCATCAAAATCGCAACCAAATGCAGCCATCGGGGCTACTCATTCTAGCCTGTGCACATCCTCTGAGAACCTGTGACACAGGCGCTTGGGGCACGTGGCTCGTTGCACATTGGAGCTCATGGGAAAGCAGGAGCTAGTGCGTGGGATGGAGCTAGGTGATGAGGTTGAGGGAGCAGAGATCATGTGTGAGCCATGTCTTCAAGGCAAGGCGAAAAGGAAACCCTTCAAGCGCAATGGCACACTTGCTCTTGCACCTCTTGATCTCATCCACTCTGATGTATGTGATCCCTTTCGCATACCGTCAAATGCAGGCAGCAGATATTTCCTCACATGCATCGACGACAATGGCCGCAAAGTGTGGATATACTTTCTCAAAAAGAAAGTGAGGTGAAGGAGAATCTGCAGGCCTTTGTCGCTATGGTCGAGCGACAGAGTGGAAAGAAGGTGAAGGCATTCAGGAAGAACAACGGGGGAGAGTACGAAGCTTGCATGGAGTGGCTCAAGACACAGGGCATTGAACACGAGAAAACTATGCCCTACTCACTTCAAAGCAATGGTGTAGCAGAGAGGATGAACCAGACGCTCCTAGGCATGACAAGGTGCATGCTCTTTGACGCCAAGCTTCCTCCTAGGTTCTGGGCTGAAGCAGCACGTACGGCTACCTACCTTGTGAACCTCACACCTGCAGCAGC
>SZWC01013218.1:22746-63959 GCA_023375785.1 Penium margaritaceum | reverse complement strand
ACTGTCTACTTGCAAAGTTCATCTTCCCTATGCCTTTGGTGATCTTCTTCGCTCCTGACCTGAACTGGTCCTACAAAGTCTCAGTTCTGCTATCCATTCCACCATTCTTCCCTTCAGATCTACCACATACTTCACCTACATCACTCCATCTCTCCATTTTTCATTCCTCACACTTCCATTGCCTTGATTGTTTGGCACAGATTGAAACTTCTGATGAGTATGCTTAATTCATTCATTGCAGACTACAACATACAATGGTCTACCAAGGCGTTGAGCACCTTGTTAAAGTCAAAGTGACTCGAATAATCAAAGGTGTCCTAACTATGTCAATTTTCAACTGCTGTTTTAAAAGTCACATTTCAATAGTTGGGTTTTCTGCTCTTAACTAACCTAACTTTTAGAATTCTTACATTTTAGAATAGTTCGAGTTCACCTGTTGTGACGTCTCACATATCCGACAAATGTAGTTTTTCTCTTCTACATGTTTATTCATCGGCTTCTCCGAAAATTTGTTTTTTTTTTCAGTTAAAATATTCGCACGACTTTTTGTTGCCTTCAGTGGTCCACCGACAAACCGTCGATGGACCACTGATGACTGATATCCATTAGATGGCCATCCGTTCTGAACTTTTGGTCCAACAAGTGGGTACAGTTGGCCGACAAGCTGTGCAGGAGGCTGACAGGCCATGTAGAAGGCCAGGAGGCCGTGCAGGAGCCCAAGATGCTGTACCGTAGACATGATCGAGAGACAGGAACGCGAGAGCTGCTCGTGTCTTGAAGCATGTCTCACCCCCAGTAACAAGCGGACGATGTGCTAGGTTTCAGGTCCATCTGGCAACTACACCTGGACGCACCATGCCTCCAACGAATTTTTGACCACTCATCCCTAATGCACAGTACATTATGTACAGAACAAGTGTATAGGTAAAGGAAGGTGGTGAGAAGCTTCACTCGTTTGTGGATGAAGTTTTTTATGACCCGAACAGAAATTCATCCCCATCCACCTGTTGCGTGAGCCTTAGAAGCTGAACTATGTTAAGAGACACAAGGATCAGGTTGTTGATGTTGAGGAAAACACTCTAATGAAGCAACGGTTTTCTTCACATACAATTTGTGATACTCTTTGCATTGGTCAAAGCATAGATTCTTAGGTACCATATTACTGGTACTTGCTTCAGCTTGTATGGCATCTTGTTGAGCCTCTACACCTTTTTCAAGGACGCTTCACCCCGTAAGGCACCTCCATCTAGACATCCTTGTCAGGATTTTTATTGAGGATTAGGGTTTTTACATTCATTTGATGTGCTTCTTAGTCCAACATCATTTTCATTGAGAGGATGGTGCAGATGGAGGAAAAATGAGGCAGATCTTACAAAGGTCATTTTTGTTTTCTCGAGGACTATCCCTTTGCCACCAGCTGTACCTTTCACCACTCCACTTAACCGTACCTGGTGAGCTTCTTCTTGTAGATGCACTTGGAGCTGATTATTGTATCATTTATTTTCCAATCAACCAGCTGTCACATTCCTTTCTTCTCATGGATGACACGTTTCAATCTGATTTCTTCTCCCCAGTCAGACCTATATTTCCCCTGCCATGCCTTGAGCTCTTCCCATGAAAGAAACGCTCCCACCAGCCTCTTCTAGATTTCCTGCAAGAAATCATAGTTTTCTTTGTCTTCCTCACTCGTCTGCTTATCAAGGCCTGGTGCTTCCACTATTGCTGCTCCCTCATGACAGTCCTCTTACGTTGTTAATACTTCCACTCTCTTGGGAAACATGAAGATGCTGGCTTGTTTACTTCCTCCTCATGGAGCTCCTCCACATCCAGCATTTCATATTCCGCATCCAACTCGGCTGATCTTGCATCTTCCAATCTCATAACCCTTGGGTGGATGTTGTTGGTTGAAGCTGCTAAGCTGCTAGTGTTTCCCAATCAAGGAGTAGTAGCCTCTTCCCCCTCTTGCACCAACCTGTATCCTTGTCCATCTAATGGCTAACCTTACGGAACATCATGTTGTGACGTTTTACGATCCAATGCCTTCTCACTCAAAGAGCGAGTACGCCTTGTTACTATTCTCATACCCAGCAAAGATGCACCGGTGAGTCCATGGGTCAAGTTTTCCTTTCCCCTCCTGCACCTATACAACAGCACATGCAGTGGAATTAAATGTACGTAAATGCACCACAGTGTGTTTTTGTTTCTGATTTAAAGATTATGTGGCATTTTTCACACTTCAAAGTACTTGTGATGTAGTAGTTTTGTCGCCATAAGGTTCATGATGTATGCCAAAGTACATGGTATTCATCAACTTCTCTTGCGTGTGTCCTACATCAGTCAACATGGACTATATCAGATTGAGAAACATGCGGTTATCCCGTTTTGCCACAACATTCTGCTTTGGAGAATGCGGCATAATCATTTGCCACTTGCTCCATTTTCTCTTTGTCTACCTCAAGAAACCCTCATGTTTGTCACCGCAATTACTTGTGCTCCATTTGCCGCTCGGTTGCTGCCACAAAATCTTGCATGCAAGTTGCTCTTCCTCTCAATGATGTAAAGTTGGATTTTTTCATCCATGAGTGTGATGAGGTAATGAACCCTGCCGATGGAACTCTCCAGCGGTCTGCAAACGTCAGTGTGCAACAAATCCAACTTTACCAACGCGCTGCCTCCAAAAGTGTATAGTATCACCTTGCCCACAACTAACGGCCTACACACAGCTGTTTTGTCTACTTTGGAGCCCCTTAGCTTCAAGACCAGCTCCTTTTTTATCTCCTTCACAATTGACGGTGAGCCATGGCACAGCTGGAAACGCCACAGGTCCGGGTTGTTTATAGCATTGGACCAACAGTTGAAAACCTTGGAATAGAGGAGGTACAGGTCGTCCTCCCTTTTGACATTAGCCATCACTTTGCTGACCCCTGTCTTCCAAATGGTGGCCTCTTTCTTCATAATGAGCACCTTGAGCCCCTTTTGCCATAAGGCGGCTCACTGACAGCAGGTTTCCCCCAAAGTTGGACATGTGGAGCACGTCCTATATGGTGGATGGGATGACATGTCAATCACCCAGAGGCTCGATGTAGTTGTTCCATTTGGCCACATCAAAATCTCTTTTATCTATGGCAACCATCATGAGCCACTCTGTGGTGTTGTATGTGATGAATTCCACGGCTTGAATTCCCCTCCATTCTGAGGGTAGACAACATAGGCACACATTTATGTTATTCCACTTTCTCTACCACCACACTGCAACTATTCTCTGCGGGTGTAGAAAGCAACCTTTGGGGTTTTCAGCCTATTGGCAGGCCAGCCGCAGACAATGGTGATCACATGCCTCCAACTTTCCACCAAGGCCAGCCGCAGACAATGGTTCACAGGTTCTCTTTGACTTTCCAACTGATGGCTATACACTCGGTCAAAAGGCACTCAGTATATTAGAGGGCCTCCACAATGTCATCGTCTTCATTGGCTCAGAGGGTGACATGCCGCTTGAAGGCAAAGAGATTCTTTACTAGCTTGCTGAAAAGTGAAACTGGAGGTTTTTTTCAGTCCTTTGCAGCCTCCATACATCATTCAAGGTGTTAATGTTGCATCCAACACAGTTCTTACACAAAAAAAGCAAGAGCTTTCTTACTGTGCTTCTTGTACTTGTCCACTTCTTCCGGTGCCATAGTAATCAGAGAAGCTGTTTCTTTACCCTTGATGAGCCTAAGCAGCCCCTTGTTGTTGTAACCTCAAAATGAAAAAAGCCCTTCCCTATCAGATGTATAGGTGGCACTGCTGGTGCTATCTTGTTTGGTATTTTCCATAGCATGAGGGTAGGAGAGCTAGAATCCTTCCATGGCTTTGGGCCACAAAACAGTTGTCGGCTGTAGTAGGTTTCAACACACAATGAAGTATACCTAGCCTTCATTGATGCGGGCTGCCAATGTTTGACGCACCCTAGTGGCGACATTAAAAACAAGAGTGGAGCACAGAGGTTACACTGAACACTGGAAGTGGAAAGAACCAAAACCAATCCTTCTCAATACAAACCAGTTTTGGCATCAGAGAGTTTGACACAGATTCACACAGGCAGTGATCTACGCAACACATCCAAGTACACCATATTTGGAGCAGTGTTGCCCCTGTTATAGCAGTTAAAGTAACCCATCACAGAGCTGTTCATGATGCCCCGGAAACTAGGCAAGGAGATGCACTGAAGAAAAAAGAGGGGAGGTTTTCCCTGAGACCACCTTGGTTCCTTCCTTCACAGCCTGGGTGCCTTTGGATCCTGGTGGAGTTTAACTCAGGTTGCTAACGGAAGAATATTCCGCCGCAGCTGCGGGGTACCATATTCCACCTTCCTAATGACCAAATTTTGGGTGTGAATATATTTTTGTCCATTCAACCAAGTTAAGATGTTAAAATCAGAAACTTGCATGAAGAATTGTAAGAGATCAACTTCTGCAATCAGATCAGGAATATGAATTAAATACAGTTGTCAGCAAAGAAATGTGGCAACTGCCACTCATGGCAATGGACACGTGTGCCAACAAGACTAATGAACCCTAGGGCACCCCTCAAGTACCAGCAGTTGCCGACATGACTAGATCCTATCAGAGAGACTACTGGACGACCATGATGCACACCTTATTGAGCACAACCAGACGGATCTCCAACTTACTTTAAGGAACACCTCCATATGAAGCATCCACATCCCTCCAGTACCATTATCCGGTGATACCTCCCCACCACTCCCACCGTGCCAATCAGTAACACCACCACAGCCACCTAACAGCAGCACGCGTTGACACGCCAAGTCACTGGTAGGAGCACCATACGGCAATGCGTTGCATGTAGCAAGTAGCATGAAGGCCAGAGGTAGAGCTGGGGGCATATCACAAGTCAAGCACCATGCACTTGAAGGATGGGGGTGTTGAGTCAAGGGTGAGCAGTGTCAGGTGCGAGATAATTATAAAAAAATGTCCTTCCACATGCACGGGTGCGTTGGTCAGTGGCGTCTATGAGCTGCGTCAAAGAGAAATGTTTGCAATTTTTCTAGTGGCTTGCAGAACGTTTTGAAAACAAAGTGGATAATTTGACAAGCTGTTGAACCCAGAGAAAACTACATTGCTGGAAAGAGGCTGAGTGAGAAGGGAGGTACTAGCATCCAATTTTGGGGTGTGCACCTCGGCAGGAACCAAGAAGATGTTTTACTACTCGGAGGCATCGGGAGGATGTTTCCCTAAATCTGTAGAACAATTTATTTTTCACATATTCCAGCAGGAAATATCCACTAGATGCTGCTATACTTGTAAATGGAGGCTCCGGGCCATTGTGCCTGGACGTGATTGTTACTGCGGAACGTAGTCACAACTCTGGTTTGGAGTGCAAAATTTGAGGTAGAGTTAATCAAAGGACTTCCATGCACTAGGTGAAGTGTGTATTTTACTCTCTAGTACAATAGGAAGCTTCCATGTAAGGTACTTCCAAGTACATTGATGAGAGGTGGTTGGGTAGATGGGGGACAGGAAGATCTGAAAGTGTGAGTGGGGATTGCAAGTGGAGGTGTATGGTTGGATATCTGGGTTATGTGTAGAGACATACATTTGTGCATTATGTTGTTAGTGATGTGGTCAGTGGTGGTTGGGTAGAGGAGGAATGGGTTGAAAGTGTACGTGGAGAGTGTAAGTGGAGGTGTTGGCTGGGTGTGTGGGTTGTGTTCAAAGATGTGTACTTGTGTATTTTGGTGTCATTAATGTGTTTGAGGTTGGTTGATGGTTGGTGGATGGGATGGGAGAGGGGGGTTGTGGGTGTAGAAATGTTGTGTGTGGATTGTAAGTGGAGGTGTAAGATTAGGTGTACGTGGTATGTATACAATATTGTACTTGTGTGTACCGGTGGGGGTTGGGCAAAGGAGGTGGGAAAGAGGGGTGGGGGTGGGAAGTGTATGTGTGGAGTGTAAGTGGAGATGTGTTTCTAAATGTGTGGGTTGTGTATACCAGTATACACTTGTGCATGTTGGGTTTGAGTGATTTGGTAGGTGGTGGCTATGTGTATGGGGGAAGGAAGAAAGTGTAGGTGGGGAGTGTAAGTGGAAATGTGTGTCTGGGTCTATGAATTGTGTGTAGAAATTAACACTTGCGTGCATTGGTTTGAGTGATGTGTTTTAGGTAGGTTGGCCAACGTTGAGCAAGAAGGGGAGGAAAGTGTAGGTGGGGAGTGTAAGTGGAAGAAAGTGTAGGTGGGGAGTGTAAGTGGAAATGTGTGTCTGGGTCTATGAATTGTGTGTAGAAATTAACACTTGCGTGCATTGGGTTGAGTGATGTGTTTTAGGTAGGTTGGCCAACGTTGAGCAAGAAGGGGAGGAAAAAAGCAGGTGGTGGTGATGGAAAGTGTGTGAGGGGAGTGTATGAAGACGTGTATGACCAATTGTGTATGGGTTGTGCGCAGATATGTACACTTTTGAATATGGTTTTGAGTGATATGGTCAATGGTGCTGAGATGGAGGGGGGAGGGGTGGATAGTGTATGTGGGGAGCTTAAGTTGAGGTGTATGGGTTTGGTGTGTGGTTTGTACGCAGAAATGTGTACTCGTGTATGTTGAGAAATGTGTATGAGGTGGTTGGTGGTCGACAGGTAAGGTGGGTGAGGGGGTTGTGGGGGTAGAAAGTGTATGCAAGGATTTCTAGTGGAGATGTACGGCTGGGTGTTCGGGTTGTATAGAGAAATTTGTACTTGTGTATGTTGGTTTGAGTGATGTTTTTCACAGGATTATGGTGGTGGTTGGGACAGGGAGGGATGAAGGGAGGGGGGAGGGGTGGAGGTGGAGAGTTTATGTGGGAGGTGTAAGTGGAGGTGTGAAAAAGAAGAGTGTGATGTGGGTTAAGGTGTACACTAGTTCAAAAACTAGTGCACTCTTGAATTTTAACAAAGTGAAAGATAGGAAGCGATTATACAATTTATTGGAAAACACCTGATTCAATCGGAAAACTTCAAACATGGTCAAAGAGAGTCTCTCGTGTAAAACTAAAACTTTCTTAAGCAAATACTCAAGTTCATATGAGAATTTTAATTCGAGAAACTAGGTTTATGTGTAAGGACAATAGGATGGAGGGTGAAAGGATGAAACTGTATGTGGGGATTGCATAAAGAGGTGGAATGATGGATAAGTGTGATGAGAGTACAAAGATACACTAGTGTATGTTATTATGTGCATCAGGCAAGAGGCAGGTAGCAGTGGAGGGGATTCTAGGTGAGAGTCTATGTGGGGAGTGCATATGGAGGTGAAACAAATAGTGAGTGCCGTGTTGGTGAAGTTTGAACAAGTGTACAACTATAGACTTGAATAAAAAACATTTTGAATTACTTATTCTTAATTCATTTGAAAATATAACTTCTGGAACTTCATTCAAATTCAATGAAATGCATACATGATAAATTTTTGTACTATGCCTAACTCATTTTTCATTCTTCGAAAAAAGTGTTTGTGACATTGAACATTCCCCCCAAAAAGAAACAACTATTGGTACACCTCATAAAAATGAGTTCTAAATGTATGTATTTCCAATGCAATCCTGTACCTATAAGAAGAATTTCTGTACTTGGCTCCCCAGGCGATCATTTTCTACATTGGACATCTCCAGTGAAGACACGATTTGTTACTGTACAAAAACACAGTACTGGCTAGAAATGTATGTTCTATTTCTAGCCCACATCTTTACCTAAATTCATAGAAGACCAGCAGCGGGTCCAAGCTTGTCTTTTGACCCCTTCAAAGCAAATGCGAGGATGCACTCATTCGGTAGACAAAATTTCTTTGTACACGCGGCACAAAAGCATGCAGTCATGCCATCAGCTGTCGACAGTTCCCCTCTTCCACCTTCCAATAACATTGCAATGGTTGGGTTTCTGGCCTCGCCTGTCCAAATATGGCTTTCCAGAAGTCCCCAGAAATTCCGTTTTAATGCTCATATCATCTAGAGATTCACCGCTGATGGTCGTTCGATCCTGAATATGAGCAAGATCTTATGACCTAAGTCGACCAAAGCATTCACTAACGGAATTTTTCTGACGTCATATCCCTGCTAATCTTTTGGAGTCGCTGACCATCGATCCATAGCATTGACAGCTGGACTGTATGTTTAGAACTTTTGTACTTGTGTACTAGTTCTCATTTCTCATGCGGTGTTTGATGTTCACTTCCAAAGACACACACTGCGTTCAATTTTCCCCTTGAAAGGAGGGGGGGGGGGGGGTCGGGTTGTACTGGATTTTGGAACCCCTCCCCCCTCCCCCCCCTGCCATCAAAACAAAAGTGTATGGTGTGAGTGCACATGGAAGTGTAGTCTTTGTAGTGGACTTCGAAAAACATTGGTACAGAGGTACGATCAGGAACCTTTGTGGATCCATCTTGAGCAAGAACGCACTAATGTAGACAGACACCAAATAGTCCTCCTGTTCTTCTTTTATGCCCAATGGCCACTGCTATGGATTCACGGACAGGTTGGGCATGCACTGTTCCCTTTGAGTAAGTCCCCCAAACGTTGTTCGTGGTGCAAGTCCAAGCCATACACCAGAAGTGTAGCACAATGGATAGCATGTTGGACTCAGGAACAACAGGCCCTGCGATCGAGCCTTCATGTGCGTAGGAAGGTTTTTGACCTTCCTGCATGCGGGAAGTTTCTTAGACATTTCTCCATGCATGAGGACGATGTGCCACTTTGAGGTCAGTGGATGCGCCAATTGGCGAGCTGGTGAGGTGGTATGGAGTGGCCACCCAAAACGTGTCACTACAAAACTCTGACGCCAGGCCTAGGACTATACGTACCAGGCTCATTCCTCATTCTCATTACACAATCTGGCCTTAGATGCTCCTCACAGAGTTTCCCAACAAAGGAACAGCAAAAAGAAAACACTGGTTGGTCTAAGCCTTAGGAGTAAGTCTTTGACTAGCACCTTACGCAAAAGTGACCAAGTGTTAGGTGGAAACAGTTGCTAGCAAGTGATTGCCTAGGAGCTGCTCAGTGTGGAATCGTGATCCTCAGGGTGATATCTTCTCCTAGCTGCAATTCTAGGAGCGGACAGCAGGTGCTATTGTGTCGGCCCTGTTTTCTAGTCCATTTGCCTCAGGCGGGTCGACAAAGGGTTATGGGCCCATACTGACCAGTTGAAAGGCATGCTTCGCTAACTTTGGTTCCCTCTCTCCATGTGCGCACGTCAGCTCCATCGGCTCCATCAGCTCCATCTGTTGCATCAACTCCAATGGTTGGGTATGCACTCAGAGCACAGGGTCCAAGGATAAGCTCTGCCCTTGGAGGCACGACCCTTTGGTCCCAACCAGGACAAGCTCTGCCCTAGGAGGCAAGTGTTGGAAGTGGAGGAAAGATGGAGCCTTGGAGCGAGCATGTGGGACTGAAAATGGATCACTTGTGCTGAAGAATGGTTTTTGAATCACTCAAAATGATGGAGTACATATAGATCTAGAGCTTGGGCAAGTCTGCCCTCTCACAATCCACAACACTTAGCCATTGAGGCTAAGGCTCACACACTAGAGTCCAAAATCTCACACAAGAGAGGAAATCAGCCTAGCAATCAGGCTGACCACTCACACAGGACCTAGAAAGCTAGAAAATGCTCTCATGGCACACTTCTAGTGCTCACATAACCCACAATCCCATGGAGAATCGTCATGTGTCCATGGGTAGCACACAAGGATCTCACCTCACCTAAAAAGCAATGAGAGGTACCTTTTTCCTAGTCAGCACACTCTGAGAAGGCAACCCAAGAATCTAGGACCTTTTTCGATATTTCTCCCATCAGGTCTTGACCGTGGACCTCTTGCCTTTTTCTTTTCTCAGGCTAAGGCATGGAGTTGTCGCCCATGGTCGCCCTGAGACCGGCAGTCGATGACCCCGGAAAAATTGAAAATTCACATCTCTCAATCCGACCGTTGGATTTGCCTGAAAATTGGACCGGAGACAATCTGCCACCTGATCTTTCCAATGCTGAAGCTGGATTTTTGATCGGAGCAGGCATCTGGTAGTTTCCTAGAACCTGCTCCTGTTGACCTGAAACTGAGACGGATGGCCCAATTGCCAACAATCTCCCACTTTGCCGTAGTCAGAGTGGGCTGAGTCCACATGCCCTCATGCAAAACTGCTGCTTCTTACTGGTCACAGGCTTGGTACAGAAATCAGCAACCTGTTTGCTGGTTGGAGTGAATTACAGCTTGATAGCACCCTCCTGCACCATGTGCCTGATGAAAGGATATGCAATGTCAATGTGCTTGGTGCGTGCATGGTGCTTAAGATTCTTGGCAAGTGCGATTGCGTTGTGGTTGTTGACGCGCACAGGAACTCGAATTTCCACACACCCACTCATCTCTGTCATAAGACATTGAAGCCAGACTGCTTCCTTGGCTCCAAATCTGAGAGACAGGTACTCAGCTTCAGTGCTTGAGGTGGCCACAACCACCTGCCGCTTGTTGCACCAGCTTATGGCACCTCCATTCATGAGGAACACATGTCCAAAGATGGACTTGCGGTCGTCGGGGTTTGAAGCCCAATCTGTGTCTATGTAGCCGATGATGCTGTTGTTGTTGCGGTTGTAGGTGATGCCGATGTTGATGGTTCAAGCAAGGCGGTGCAAGATCCGCTTCACTCCCTTCTGGTGCTCAGGTCTGGGACTAGCCATGTGCTGGCTCACGGCGCTCCCAGCCTGTGTGAGGTCCGATCTGGTTGCCACCATCAGGTACATGAGACTGCCAACGGCGCTCTGGTACTTCTATCGCTCGGCTGCATCCGCTTCTCCACTGAAGCTCACGAGGTACTGCCGTGTCTCCAGCGGTGTGCCGATGGGTTTGGCCTCTGCCATGCCGAACCGTTGCAAGACATCCTTGACATAGCGACTCTATTGTAGCAAGAGAGAGCATGATTTGCGATCACGCGTGATCTGGATGCCAAGGAAATATGACGCCTCCGCAAGATCAGACATCTAGAAGCACTCCTGCATGGCTTCTTGAACTCCTGCAGTGCAGTCATGCTGTTGGAAAGGAGGAGCATGTCATCCACATAGACAATGATCATGAGGATCTCTTGCCCATGCTGCTTGCGATAGACGTTGTAGTCACACTCGCTGCGCTTGAACCCCATGCACTATAGTGTCGTTTCCAACTTCTGGTTCCAAGCATGTGCTTGAGGCCGTACATCGACTTTTGCAGCTTGCAAACCAGGTGCTCCTGGTCATCCATGACAAACCCCTCCGCCTACTCCATGTAGATTACCTCCTCCAAGTCACCATTCAAGAATGCCGTCTTGACGTCCATGTGGTGAATCTTGAAGTCCTCAAGTGTTGCATAGAGAGGAGCTTGCGTATAGAGGCAAACTTTGCTACAGGGGCAAAGGTTTCTGTGTAGTGGATGCCCTACTGCTGCGAGTAGCCCTTGGCGACCAGCCTTGCCTTGTAATTTTCCAGGTTACCATCTGCTCCCTGCTTCTTCTTGAACACCCACTTGCACTTGATCAGCTTGTGGCCAGGTGGACGCTTAGTCAGCTCCCACGTGCCATTATCCAGCTGCGACTGTATCTCCTGCTGTACAGCTTACGCCCAATCTGCTCCATCTGGTGCATCCATGGCCTCCTTGTATGACATCGCCTCATCAGAGTCTACTGCAATTGCGACGTTCATCCGTTCTTGCTTGTACAGCATCCAAAAATGACCGTGTTCACCAGGCTTCTAGCGCACCCTAAGAGGGTACCTGCGACCTGGTGCTGGAGCATTAGCGGGCGGCTGGCACGGTGCTGCTGGCACAACTACTACTGGTGGTGGTGGTGCATCTCCTTCCTCTGCTTCTGCCGATGAGGCCGCTGTATCTGCTGCATCAAACATGGGATAGTAGAGTGGTTCTCACACTGTCGCAGTACAAGAATGGTCACGAGAGACTGGGCCAGGAAGGGCATCTGCTCCCACTGCCTTGTCAGCTGCTGGTTGTGGTGCCTCTTTGCAGATGATGTTGGTGCCAATTACGTTACTTTCGTTGAAGACGACATCCGTGAAGATGATGACGTGGCCTGTATCCCTCTTGTAGAGGCGATAGGCCTTTCTTGCCACGTCATCGCCGGTCATCAGCATCTGCGCACTCTTTGCGTCCCACTTCTGCCACTTCTCCTTGGGCACATGCATGTGCGCCAGGCTGCCAAATGTGTGTAGATGACCCTCGCTTGGCTTCTTGCCAAACCACGCTTTGTATGGTGTCATCTACTCCAACGCATCGGTTGGACTGCGATTCTTGATGTACACTGCCGTGCTCACTACTTCAGCCCAAAAGTCGTGGATGAGCCAAGCCGCGTGCAACATGGAGCACGCTGACTCAACAATGGTGCGGTTGGTGCTTTTTGCTATGTCGTTCTGCTGCGATGAGTATGGCGTGGTGCACTGCGCCTTGATGCCAGCTGCTTCGAGATAGTCTTGGAAGTCCTTGCTTAGGTACTCGCCACCACAGTCGTTGCGCAACGCCTTGGTTTTCTTGCCGATCTGGTTCTCTACCATTGCCTTGAACTCCTTAGAAGCAAGGAAGTACACGGCAGTGTTATGGCTGAAATCATCAATGAAGGTGAGAAAATACGTAGAGCCTCCAAAGCTCTGGGTTTGCATGAGGCCACACAAATCTGTGTGGACCAGTTCCAGCACCTCCTTAGCGTGTTTCCGTGCTCCCAAGAGCGCTTCACGATGCTGCTTCCCCTCCAAATAGCCGATGCACAATTGCTGCTCAAAGTTGGAGATTGTGGGCAAGTCACGCACCATCTGCTTCATTTGAAGCTGCTGCAGGGCGCGCATGCCAATGTGGCCATAGCGCGCATACCAAATCTCGCCATCTGTTGCATGCAGCACTCCTGCAAGACTCTGCTCCCGTGGGATCTTGGTTGCCCCCAGGAGGCGGTACATGTCACCTTCCTTCACCAACCTAGCTAACTCCTCTCCTGTTTCCTTGTCGAGGATATAGCCATAGTCATAGTCAAAGACGTCGCGCAGTCCTATGTTGGTGAGAGAGGAGACTGAGAGAAGGTTGAATGCAACATCAGGTACATACAGCACGCCATGGAACACTCCCACTTCAATGCCAGGCGGGGTCTCCAAGCACATCTCCACAATCCCAATCTCCTCAGCATACACCACCCGATCATCACCCAAAGCAATAGGGCAAGGGGGAATTGATAGCAACTGCGAGAACCACTCCTTGTGGTGCGTCAGACTCTTGGTGCACCCTGAGTCCTTGTACCATGCCAGGTCCGCCTTTTCCATCTGCAACATGTCTGACTTCGCCATGAAGATGCGGTCATGCACCTCCTTGGCCACATTTATGTTGCCAAAATGGCGCACGTCGTTCTGGTTCTGCTGTTGCTGCTGCTCCTGACGCTGTTGTGACTGTTGCTGCTGCTGCTGTGGAGGCTGCTGCTTTTGCTGATACTGCAATGACTGCTGCTGCTGCTCCTTCGGGTCCCTCTTGAACTTGAAGCACTCTTTCTTGTAGTGCCCCTCCTTCTGGCAGTAGTGGTACTTCTGTTTCTATTTGCCTCTCTGCTACACAAACTGCTGCTGCAACTGGTTGCGTGAGCTCATGGTGACAAAAGCTGCTTCATTGCTGCTGCCACCATTGCGCTTTGCTACATTGTGACGCAATTCTAATTGCACCATCTGTGTGTAGATGAAGTTGGGGTCGAGAGTCGACTGGCACTTGAGCGTCTCTCGTACCTTGTCATAGCTTATTAGGAGTCCCCTCAGCAAGAGGAGAATGAAGCGCGTCTCTTCCACAGGGTTGCCGACTACTTTCAACTGCTTCGCCAGCTCCATTGTATTGTCCAAGTATGCCTCCATCCCTTCACCACCCTGCATCTTCAACGCCATCATCTTCTCCTCTAAAAGCATGAGAAATGTAGGGTCTTTGCTCTCATACTTCTTGCACAATGCATCCCACCCCTCCTCTGCAGTAGCCTTGTCACTCACGTACTAAAGATGCGGGTTGGAGATGGTGTTGCCAAGCAATCTATAGGCCTGCCTATCCTTCTTCTTCCACTCCTCATATGCTGCTGCTACAGTTGTAGATGAATTTGCATCTGCTGCACCCTTCTGCGGTGTCTTCCCCACCACCACTTGCGCTGCGATGATGCCTTTTGCCTGTGGAGGCGGAGCACGCTCGTCGCCGCTCACCACCTCCCACAAGCCTCTCTCCTCCAAAAGGAGGCAGGTATGGATCTTCTGAAACGTAAAGTTGGCACACCCTTCCAGCCTCTCCAAGGGCTGGGCTACCGTCACAATGCATGTTGCTGCCATTTTGAGCTTTAGTGATGCTCAGGGCTGCCCTTGGGTGGCGGTGCTACCTCTGCTTGTGCTGCTGCTTCTGCCAGTAATCTATCTGACAGAAAATGGACTAGAGATGCCAGCAGACTGGGAATTTGGAAAACCTGAGCCCACCAATGGAAATTTCAGCTGAAAATCTTTCAGATGGACCCATAAAACAGGGTTAACGGGGATTTTGAAAGATATGCCCTCTTGAAAATAGGGTATGTTTCTGCTCCTACTGCAACTCAGACCAGCCAGTTTGTAAACAACGTTTCTCCCAAAGGTACCAATTGAATGCAAATATTTTTGCACCAATGGAAAGCTTAGAGAATATACTTCAGTTTTCATGCACTTAGTTTTAAACTTGACAAAGAAATGAGAGAGTTATGGTCATTACAAGGCGACAGTCTTACTCAGAGAGAAGAGTGTAGCCCTGGCCGACCTCGTTTTGAATACAACTCTCAATCTAGCCGTTGGATCTTTGTGATCTTGAGCTAGTTGGAAAGCTTGTCTTGCAAACTTGATCATCCAATGGTGGATTGGAAATTTGGTCAATCTTTGACCCTAATCCGTCACTCTCAAAGTGATGGCCTGTGCAGGCTGAAAGTAGCAGAACCTGGCTCTGATACCAAGTGTTGGAACTGGAGGAAAGATGGATCCTTGGAGCAGCGAGCATGTGGGACTGAAAAGGGATCATTTGTGCTGAAGAATGGTTGTTGAATCACTCAAAATGATGGAGTACATATAGATCTAGAGCTTGGGCAAGTCAGCCCTATCACAATCCACAACACTTAACCATGGAGGCTAAGGCTCACACACTAGAGTCCACAATCTCACACAAGAGAGGAAATCAGCCTAGCAATCAGGCTGACCACTCACACACGACCTAGAGAGCTAGAAAATGCTCTTATGGCATACTCCTAATTCTCACATAACCCACAATCCCATGGAGAATCACCATGTGTCCATGGGTAGCACACAAGGATCTCACCTCACCTAAAAAGTAAGGAGAGGTACCTTTTTCCTAGTCAGCACACTATGTGAAGGCAACCCAAGAATCTAGGACGTTTTTGAATATTTCTCCCATCAGGTCTTGACCGTGGACCTCTTGCCTTTCTCTTTTCTCAGGCTAAGGCATGGAGTCGTCGCCCATGGTCGCCCAGACACCGGCGGTCGATGACCCCGGAAATTCCGAAGCTTTATATCTCTCAATCCGACCATAGGATTTGCCTGAAACTTGGATCGAAGATATCTTTCTACCTGATCTTTCCAATGTTGAAGTTGAATCTTTGATCGGAGCGGGCATCTGGTAGTTTCCTTGAACCTGCTCCTGTGGACCTGAAACTAAGCCGGATGGCCCAATTTCCAACAGCTTAACCTTGGGTGTGCTGGTGTGAATTGTCTTCTCTCTGTGCAGGTCAACATCGGCCAGAGGAGTAAGCAACGGATCTGCACCGTGAATCCGGTAGCGGACATCAGCTAGCATCAGCCTACATCGGCCTCATCGTAACACAGATGCAAAAAGCAGAAAAAGGACAACCAAAATGGATGACCCATTGGGAGCAGTGGGGGCTGCTGCAGGGAAGTCCTCAACCTCAATAGTGGCCACCACAGGGCAGACCACCGGAGCAATTGTGAATTCTACCTCACTGCCGCAAAGTCTCAGACCCTAGGGAAGAATCCCCATCTTTGAGGGGATTGAATTTCCCCTTTGGAGATGGCAGTTTGAGCTGGCAATGAAAGTGCGCGGTTTTATCAAGCTATTGAAGGGAGAGGAGCATGTTCCCGCGGAGGGCACACGCAAGCATGAGGCATGGATGGATCGAAATGACATTGTTATGTCATTCCTCAGCAACGTGATAGCCAAGAAATATGTTCCCGTCATTGCGAGGTTCACACTGGCTTTGGATGCTTATGCCAAGCTCAAGCGTGTGCACCAATCCACCTCCCTCGCAAACATATTAGTCATCCTACAACGGCTGATTAGGATGCGGGTGAATGAGAGAGAGTCCATCCCTGATTTCTTACAGGAGTTTGAAGGACATCTTGGCAAGGATCGCCAGATGAACTGGGACCTTGAAGAAAACATGCAAGGCATGATCATCCTCATGGCGCTACCGAAGAGTTGGAGCCCAATGATCACCGTCATGGGCAGCTGGAAGGAGGATGACTTGACATATACGGCAGTGTCTGAATACGGCCAAAACGAGGCCATGCGCTGCAGCGGAAGTGAGGCTAACTTCTCAGCCTATGGTGCACGCTACGGTGGCCGGGGGAGCAAAGGGTCAGCCTCTGGACCGAAAGACAGCGAAAGCGGTGGCAGCGGAGGCAACAATGGTGGCAAGTCCCCCAAGCAACAGGGCAACCGCCGCAACTGCGGCAAACCTGGGCAGTGGGCAAGAGAGTGCAGGTCGCCAAAGAAGGAAGACGGCGGAAGCGGTGGGAACAAAGGCAGCAAAAAAGATGGCAAAGAAGCCACCAATATGATGGCACAAAGCACGCCTCCAACAAAGGGCACAGCGCTGCTCAGGCCAGGAGCCTTTGGGCTCGACTCCGGCACTGATCACCACTCTAGCAACGACAAGGCTGGATTCATCTCCACCTCCCCCACTGATCTGCGGTTCAGATATGCAAACGGGAGCATTGTGAGCACAACCGGTGTCAGAGACAAGCTGGTGAGCATCAATCTTAATGGTGCAGAGAAGGATCTTTGGGCACGTTGCAAACAGCACGCTCCAAGTCTTGCAGCAACAACAGCTGGTCCACAACATGGATGGATGCAAGAAGGATGGATTTGGTTGTGGCAGCCGCTGTGAACCTTGCCTCCAAGGCAAGACCAAGCAAACGCGCTTTGAGCGCAACGGTCACCACGCAGAGTCAGCCCTTGATCTGATTCACACCAACGTGTGCGGCCCCTTTTGCACGGCGTCAAACGGTGGTGGCAAGTATTTTTTGACCTTCATCAACGAGCACAGTCGCAAGGTGTGGATCTTCTTCCTCAAAACCAAGGGAGAGGTCAGAGAAAAGTTACAGGATTTTGTCGCCATGGTAGAGCGGCAAACTGGAAAGAAAGTCAAAGCAATACGAAGTGACAACAGCAGAGAGTATGAGGCATGCAAGGGCTGGTTGCGGCAACATGGGATCAACCACCAACCCACAATGCCCTACACGCTGCAAAGCAATGGTGTGGCCATGGTGCAAAGCAACGGATGAATCAGACCATCCTCGGCATGGTGCGTAGCATGCTCTTTGATGTAAAACTTTCACCACAATTCTGGGTTGAAGTGGCAAGAACGGCATGCTATCTCATCAACCTCACTCCTGCGGCTGCTCTGGGTAGGTGCAGAAAGAAAAAGGGCAAGCAACAGATGACACCATAATAATTATGGTCAGGGAAGAAGCCTGACGCATCACACCTGAAATTCTTTGGCTGCACTGCATGGGCAAAGTTCTAGGCGAGTGAGGGTACCCGCAAGCTGGATGCAAGAGTGTGAAAGTGCGTTATGGTGGGCTATGAGACGGCCCACAAGTCCTACCGCTTGTGGGACCTGGCAGGAAGAAGACTCATCACCAGCCGGGACGTAACTTTTGACGAGAGGAAACCAAACAAGGAAGAGATGCTTGATCCCACGCAAGCTCCAAAACAGGAAGAGTGGTTGATGCTGCTGAAGTCAGGAGATCAAGCTCCCGAAAACTGGCAAGTGGTGCCAGTGCGGCAAGCCGTGAAGAAGAGTGGTGTGGCGGGGAGAGCGGCTGCGCAGGCTGACGCAGCGGCGAGCTCCAACACAAAGTCGGAGACATCCAAGGCCTCTAAGACCAGCTCAGAGGCCAGTGGCTCTTCACAAGAGGAAAACTTAATCTCAGGGCAACGAGCAACACAAGAGCAATAGCAAAGCAAAGATCCACCAATAATGAAGCGTCGCAGCACACAGCAGAGAAAACAGACTCCAAAGTACAATGCTGACACCAGAAGTTGGACTGGACTGAGCTGGTCCTGTTTGGCTCAGGGAGAGCCACTCACTGTGGCTGATGCATTGGCAAGGCCCGATGCAGCCAAGTGGAAGGAGGCGGTGGACAGCGAGCTTGCGTCCATCGGAAAAAAAATGGAACATGGGTGCTGGTGGACAAACCGGCTAATACTCACGTGGTGGACTCAAAGTGGGTGCTCAGGCTGAAGCGGAAGCGAGATGATAGCATCGATAAGCATAAGGCAAGGATCGTGGCAAAGGGATTTTCTCAGCGCGCAGGGTCGGAGTACGATGAGACCTTTGCATCGGTCATCACGTTTGCCTCCATCAGATCCCTGCTCGCCATCGCTGCCGCCAAAGACCTTGAGATCCACCAGATGGATGTGAATACAGCGTTCCTTTACGGGAAGCTCGACAAGGAGGTGCTAATGGAGGCACCAAAAGGTGCCCAAGAACCTGAGGGTAAAGTGTGCAAGCTGGTGAAGGCGTTGTACGGCCTGAAACAGGCCCCTCGGATCTGGTACAAGGAAATGGACAGCTACATGGCTGAGCTCTCCTTCGTGCACTGCAAGAATGACCCTAGTGTCTATGTGCGGGAGGATGAGCGTGGCTTACTGCTTGTGGCATTGCATGTCGACGACTTGATCATGTGCTTTTCTACTGAAGAGGTCTTTGTGGACCTCAAGAAGTAGCTGAGAAGCAAGTTCAAAATGAAAGACATGCATCCTCTCGAGTACTACCTCGGGATTTCCGTTCACCGCAACTGCAATACAGACAGCATTGAGCTCAACCAGACCAAGTACATCATGGAAGTCTTGAAGCTCTACAACATGGAGGACTGCAAACTCGTCAGCACCCCTATGCCCTCCAACTGCAAGCTCTCCTCCTCCATGTCACCAAGCAATGAGGCAGACCTGCGGGAGATGCAAAACACTCCTTACCAGTCCGCCATTGGTAGCCTCATGTATGCCATGGTGGGGACGCGACCTGACATCGTTTATGCAGTGGGCCAGGTGAACAGGTTTGTGGTCAATCCTGAGCCAGAACATTGGCAAGCCATGAAGCGGATTTTTTGCTACCTCAAAAAGACTCGGCACGTTGGACTTCAGTTTGGAGGTCCGGAACGATCAGACTCGCTGCGACTGACGTGCTACAGTGACACGGACTGGGGAGGGCGGATTGACGACAGGAAGTCCACCTCAGGCTTTGTCTGCCTTCTCAGCGGTGGTGCGGACTCGTGGGCAAGCAGGAAGCAGGATTGCGTCTCGCTTTCTACAGCTGAGGCGGAGTACATCGCACTCTCGAAAGTGTGAAAGGAAACACAATGGCTCCGCAGTCTGCTTGATGAGATCAAGGCACCACAAAAGGAAGCAATGGTCATCTGCATCGACAACCACAGTGTGTCATCCTCTGCCATCACTATGGCAGAGGACGACATGATCTCCCGGCGTACAAAGCACATCAACATTCGGTACCACTACTCACGTGACCTTTTTGTGAAGGATGTCGTGGAATTGGAGAAGGCTGCAACCAAGAAAATGCTTGCGGAATTCTTGACAAAGCCACTAGACAGCAACTTGCATGTTGTAGGTGCTTGAGGAGTCGGCATGGTGGATGCAACAGATGATAACTAAAGACCAAGACAGCTGACGTGCACAAACACAACACAGAGCTATGGGTACGTGGGGAAGAAAATTACCACAGCAGATGGCCTGAGGTGCAAGGGAGATATTGTTGTTCTTTGATGCCCCATGGTCACTGCTATGGATTCACGGACAGGTTGGGCATGCACTGCTCCCTTGGAGTAAGTCCCCTAAAGTGTGTTTGTGGTGCAAGTCTGAAGGAGACACCAGAATTGTGGCGCAATGGATACCATGTTGGATCAGAAATAACAGGTCTTGTGATCAATCCTTGATGTGCGCAGGAAGGTTGTTGACCTTCATGCACACGGGAAGTTTCTTAGACATTTCTCCATGCATGAGGAGGATGTGCCACTTTTCGGTCAGTGGATGCGCCAATTGGCAAGCTGGTGAGGTGGTATAGAGTGGCCAACCCAAAAGCTCCACTATACACACACACCTCAGACGCCAAGCCTAGGACTATATGTACCAGGCTCATTCCTCATTCTAATTACGCTATCTGGCCTTAGATGCTCCTCACAGAGTTGTCCAACAAAGGAACAGTATAAAGAAGACACTGGTTGGTCTAAGCCCCAGGAGTTAGTCTTTGACTAGCACCTTGCGCAAAAGTGACCAAGTGTTAAGTGGACACAGTTGCTAGCAAGTGATTTTCTAGGAGCTGCTCAGTGTGGAATCGCGATCCCGAAGATGATATCTTCTCCTAGCTGAAATGCCAGGATCGGACGGCAGGTGCTATTGTGCCGGCCCTGTTTCCTAGTCTGGTTGCCTCAGGCCGGTTGACACCTCCGAACAATAGTGTGTGGTCTCATGCACTCCTCAAGTACACTGCATGGGGTCCAGAATTGTGGGTGGTAGCAGGTGGAGCGCATGAGGGAGGGGGGGGGGAGCGAACCTAAGAAATAGGTATGAAGGTTCCGTGTTTCTCAGTCTGCCTCAAGACCGTAGTTTCGTCACTTTGACCCGTGAAAACAAGTCATGAAGAGCCCATTGTGCATGAACCAAACTACAGATAGGTACTTTAAACACGTCTGACACATTTACTTTCTGATAGCGCTGTCATGATTTAGAAATACAGCAGTATACAGCATAATTGTTATGTACATATGAGGTCCAATTTCCATCTGAAATTTTATACTTCAGAATAAATCTCCTAAAATAAATCATTAAGGTTCAGGAATAATTGGTTTTATAGTCTTGCAAGATTTTTCATGACAGGAAGCTTCACATGATTGCAGTACAAAGCTGTTTCATGTATGTTTCTAAATGTAAAATAGGTGAAACTTCCTGGAAATGAGAATAATGTTGAGACGCTTTGTATGAAGTGTGAATGTTAACACTCATGTTACTATGTTTTTAAAGGTGCTTCCAAAGTATCGGATTAACATGTAAGAAGTTTTCTTAGAAGGTTCACATGTGAACAATTCACCAGTAGCAGTATGAACACCTCCTTTGCACCGTCCATCAATATAGGGAACTCACGGACAAATTTTTGGCATAAGAAAAATTTACAACAGAAACCAAAAAGGTTGACGTCATCATTGTCGGCATCAAGCAGACTAAGTTTCTCGCCTTGCAATGCAATGAACTGGGGTGGAAGATTTACTTCTAGGTTCAGTTGATGGCTTTCCTTGTGGCACATCTTGACATTTAGAGCCCACTCATCACTGTCTTGGGAGGATGGGACGTGGAGGAACTCACCTTTGGTGTAATCGTAGAGTAAATCCGTGACAAGGCACAACACCGTAGTGTCAGCAAGGCCTCATCTTCATCATTGGCCCTCATGAACAGAACACATGTTGGGGGCACCGGTGATAAGAGAGGCAGCAGAAAGGGTGGCGGTAAGAAGGGTGTCTGGAAATTTCCATGCTGCAATTGCTGCAAGGAGGGCCCCTGTGTCTATGACCACCTGAAGGAGGTGAAGGCCGGAAACAAGGATGCCTTGGGAAAAAAGACACATCTCAAAGGTGATAGCCATGGAGATCCAGACTGACCGCACTAAGCAACAACATTGGCGGAGAGTACAGGGGCTATGGAGGGCAGCTGAAGAAGTAGGAAACCAAGTACGAATCAAAGTCGGATTTCTTTCTTCAATTGAATACTTTTGTGAAGTGGGAGAACTAGAGAAGGGATTTTGGTGACGTTTTTGTGTAGATGTAATGCACACGTCAAGTTACACTGTCAACCTCACCCGCAAATGGTGCTGAAGAGTAAGGGCAGCTGGAAGACATGGGAGGATTGGAGCAGGTGCAAGCTAAAGGTGAAGGTATTTGAGTGGAAGGTGCATGCTTTGCTGCAGACAGCACAGTGGCTCGAGAGAAAACAGGATCCACACATGCAGCTGTGTCTCTTCCTCCGCGACGAGAGTGCGCACAAGGTTTATCATCTCTATGACACACGGAAGTAGGAGATCATCTATAGCCGTGATGTCAACTTTGACAAGCACGTGGCAGCAGCAATCGTGTAGGAGCTACTTGGATGCCAATGTCAAGGACGTGTCTTTGAAGTGTAGCAATTCAGGAGAGGTAGCAGAAAATGAGAAGGACCCCAACGAGGACCATGCTTAGTTGGAGATCCATCAAGACAATCCGTCGGTTGAGGCACAATAGCCACCAAGGTGTGCACTTCTAGCAAAGAAAACACCAGCCGTGCAAGTAAAATCCCCATGGCACACCCGCGTATCCACAAGGTCTTTTACCGGTGTGGGTGAGACCCTGAGGGGGGGGGGGGGTTGTTTGGCAGATTTTTTGCTGGATTGAGCAAAGTTACCAGAGCAGGCGGAGCCGGAAGGATCGTAACAGAGCAAGGAGGTGCCGCCACGAAAACTGCCTCTCGTAATCAGAAGGTGGTGAAAGGCAGGAAAGCACTTCAAAACATTGCAGGCCAATGAATTTTCATGGTATGCTACATGCTTGCAGTATCAGTGGAGTCATAGACCATGCAAGAGGCACTTTCACGGCCCAAGGGGGAGCACTGGGCTGATGCAATCAAGTCGTAGCTGGCATACATTGCCAAAAACAATGCATGGGAGCTGGTTCACCAACCAAAAGTTGTCACGGTCTCTGGCTTCAAGTAGGTCTTCAAGACCAATATTAACTATTCAATGAACAGTACATGCCATCGGCTACTCCCCCCCNNNTGCAACCCCCCCTCCCCATGTCTACTCTGCACCGTCACCGTGGCTAATCTGCCAAACACCACTCTGGATCTGCGAGCCAGTTCTTCATGAGCTGTAGCATTTCCATGGTCTCATCATTCATGCCATGGCAGAAATCGGTGTCAGTGTGTTGTGCACGTGAGAAGTCCCGCTCACATGACGCTGATGTTGCAGGAACAGGCAGCAGATCCATGGTGGCATTGAAAAGGATGGGCATGGCCTTGCGCTGGCCCATCCAGAATGCCATAATGTCTGTGTGGTTATCCAGGGCCTCCAACTGACAGTATGCATCAAGCTGGCGATGCAGGCGGCGGTGGGTATGCGCATGCGGAGCCGGTGCACCATGGGTTTACTTGCGTGAAGCTCAACACACGACGCAGAGCTCCTCCGTGCTGCTAGATGCAATGCACAGTGCAGATATGGTGCCGCCGTGATTGGTTGGTGGCATGCCAACAAGAGGCGTCACTGGTTCACCAGTTGCTGCTACTTTTGTTGCCTCCTCTGCTTCCGTGTCTGCCTGAGCTGCTTTGGCTGCCTCTTCCACCTCTACTGCTGCTGCTTCTGCCTCTACTGTGGCTGCTGCTGCATGGCGTGCGCGGATGCGGGATGACATGCACACGGGAACATCGGGGTCCGCCGCCTCAGCATCCCCTTCCGCCGCGTCAGCAGCGGTGTCGATGCTTGTCAGTGATGAGTTGGCAGGTGCCTCCGAAGGAGACACATGCTGAGCTGGTGCAGTGGGCACTAGTACGGCACAAAAGACCATGCCATCTGCATGGGATTTCCTCAAAGATGACCTCTGCATGAGTCCAGAGTGGACTGGTGAAGCGTGCCGGGGGGATGGGGTTTTTGAGCAAGGAGGATGGAGCGTTAGCGGTGGAGTCATTGGCACTACTGCCAATGTCAATGATGAATGCAAGAAATGGTAGGCGTCTTTGTAGAGTTTGAAAAACTGTGTGATGAACCTCATCCCCACCCGTGGGTCCAGATCACCCGGCTTGCCGTTGAATGTGTTTCTGAAGTACGTGATGTTGTACCGCGGGTTAAAAAATGTGGCGAGATACTGCATTTTGCCGGAAAGGGTGTAGTACGGTCCAGCATACTGTGCCACTGTGGCGAGCCGACGGCCAAGAGCGCGCTGAACGGCAAGCAGCTCCAAGTTTTGCTGGCTGCTGGCAACATTTCTTCCGTTGGAGGGATCTGCGTTGGCTTCCTTGACAGCTGCCTTGCACGCCTCTGAGTGCTCAAGGAGGCTGTCAAGCAGCTCGTTATAAACAAGGTGCTTGAGTGTCGGGTACTTTTTGGCACTCATGTCCTCCTTCATCATTTTAAAAGGAGAGATTATTTGGATGATGATGGTGATGGTGGTCCACTGCACTCTTGAAAGGCAGAGACGCCCCTCGTTCTGCTGCGTGAGCCAGGCCTTTGAAAGTTTCTGCTGGTCGTAGGCGATCTGCAACATGTTGATTGTCGAGTTCCATCTGGCTGGTGAGTCAATGTTGATCTTACGGTAGGCATCAATCTTCCCCGCTTTAAAAAGTCTTGGACGGAAGCCTTGCGTTGCAGGCTGCAGCCGATGCAAACCGCGATGTTGCGGACCATCTACACGATGTTGTCGACTTTGGTGCAGGACAAAATCTGGTGCACACCGAGATGCAAGACGTGGTCAAAGCAGCGCATGAACTGCTCGCCACAGAGATTGTGTTCTTGCGAGTGAGGTGATGCTCGACCATGGCGATGTTTGCTGCCATGTTGTCCATGGTCTCGCACTACACCCGCTGCCATAGACCCCACACCGTCACGACGTCATGGAACACTATGAGCAGGGTGTAGGCATCATGGCATCCGCAGACTGGTTTGATGCTGATGAGCTTGATGAGGAGCTTGCCGTTGCGGACGCCATGGGCAGTGATGGCGATGAAGGGGACGTTGGCACCAAAAACCACCCATCCATTGCAAAAGTGAGCTGAATCTTGCACTCGAGGAGCATGCGGAAGACATAGGCCTCAGAAAGGCCATGCACGTCATGGATCTGGTGAGCAATTGTCTACTGCAAGGGAAGAATGGTGAATGGGTTGCCGATCAGAAAGGCTTCCGTTAGCCACTTTGCCTCGACCACCGCAAAAGCAAGATCCTTCTCCACCAAGAACTTCCAGATGGCCACCTTGAATTTCTCGAGGTCCCATTCTTCAGCGATGGGACCTCAACGGTTGGGGGTTACAGCAGCAGCGATGGCCTGATGGACACGCTGTGTTGCCATACCGGCGTCAACCAACCGCTGAGTCACTGGAAGGTGGTTCGTGGCGAGGTGGTTCCACATCGATGTGGTGTTTTCCTCACAAACAGAAACCACTGACTGGAAGTTGTTGGAGTGGCAAAGGCGACACATGGCTCGGACGCGGTTGCCTGACAGCCGGGCATAGTACTGCCAGCAGCCGGCTCTCGGATGACGGCCGGTGACAGGGTTGACCGGTTGCTCCAGCATGCACTCCAAAGCTGACGGAGTCCGACCGGGTTTTTCGCGAGTGAAGAGGGCCATCAATACAAAGATAGCCATGTCAGCAAACCTGCATGCGAGCAAAGGCCTTTCGTACACATCAACAGACCTAGTGAACCAAATCTATAGCAAGAGCGTGAGGGCTGAGAGTCTTGGTTGTAGGAATTAGCAAGACAAGCAACGAGGACGAGCTGATTGGCGTGAATCGATGTGGCAAGGCTAATTCAATCCAAGTGTGGTCCACGTGTCTGTCTGTTACAGCCAGACAGCTTGCTGCGCCGCGTGCATGCAGTGCTGGCACACAGTCTCCACATCCATGCTGCACTATTAGTCCCCCTCTACCCACGTCCCATCCCATTCAGCACACGCATGATTTGTAGGTTTCTTGGTGCTGCACAGTGTATCTCTCCCCCCCGAGAAATGCGCATATCCGGCCCCTATGGCGGACTGTTATCCGTAAGTCTGCAATAATCGACTGCTGGATGTTGAGGGTGTCACACTAGGGTCGCAAGGGGTCTTAGTGACCGCTTTTGAAGCCCCAAATTTGAACTACTTCTTCATGCAACCCAGGAACATGAGCCTGATCTGCATGTGTTTTTCCAATATCCCTATGAATTAATGTCCTCATAAGGGGGAGAGGGTGTTTCAAAACATCAGTCATGGATTGGTCAGCGACGGGCAATTTAAACGTGGCATGAATACAAGCCGCTGTAACTCTTTAACCAGGATTAAATCATAACCGTTTCGACCACTATTTCACTTTTTTTGTGTGTGTGTGAAAATCTGTATGTATGTCTGCTTTCCACTGCATATCAGCAAGTTTACTTTCCAAAAAAACATGGTACATCATATAAGCAGGATACGTTGTCGTTTTGATACATATTCCTTCTGATAGGTCCAACCAACCAGCGGGGCTGAAGGGTTGGTTAGATGTTGAAACGGGCCCCTACATTCAGCCGCGCAAGAAACCAGGGCTCGGAGGTCAAAGTGCCCTTCCTAAGGATAAATTGACCTTCAGGCCCAGAATCTTGCTTCATTCTGACGCGAGGACGCGCATTCCTGAATCCATCAGCGTCGGAGCGTGTGTTTGGGTGGTGGTCAACAAGAGGGCCCGCCAGCTGCCAGCGCGACTCAAGAAAGTTGGGCTGCTACCGGGCTGGATTTCTCAGATGATTGCTTACAAGCATAACGCGCCGGGAAATGCATCTGAAATTTTCATGATGTCTTACGGAGTTTTCTATGAAAGGACAATACAATGGGAACCTTTTCATGAATCATCAAGTTCAATTTGGTTTTCCCAATTGTTTGCTACCCACCGACTTTCATGGGCGAACGTTGGCCAGTGGTGTTGCCAGATCGAGCCTGAGACTGACAGTACACATCCGACAGGCCTTGATTTTGTCGACATTGGCCGAACGGGCCTTCTGGCTGGACAGCGTGGCCAGCGGGGCCAAAGGGTTGGTGAGACATTGAAACGGGCCCCTGAATCCAACCGCGCAAGCAACCAGGGCTTCGAGGTGAAAGTGCCCTTTTCCTAAACATTCCACAGGTGCAATTCTGACTCGAGGAAAATGGGTTTTTTGACAATCTGAGTTGCACTGGACCGAGCGATAGCGCATTGTTTTGCAGCCCAGTCGTGCAGGAACTGAAATGGGAAGCCTCAGAGTGTTGATCTCCGCTGGAAGCCACACGCACAGGTTCGAGCATTGCAAGTTTTGTAGGAAAATTCATGTCTACCCTTCTTCATTGGTGGCCCTGAATTCAATCCCAGTATGTTCTAGGCCCAATGATTTCCATGTCCAACCTCACATCTCTGATATCTACCTTGTTGCACTCCTCACATTAAATTCTCTTCCCCTAGCCTGCCTCCCCCCATGTTCTCCACTTCTATGGTCTAGAAAAGACCATAGCATAACAATCTATGGTTATCCTCTTCCTCTTCCGTTAACAACCACCTCCCTTCAGAGAGGGCGGGGTGTAATCCCATGACCCTATCTCAACCTCTCACCCATTATCTTTTGTTATTGTGGTGCTACCTAGAGTTCGTTGCGCTGTGGAGAAACCAGAACTTTAATGTGGGATGCGACAACAGTCGCCAAACTTTATGAGTCTAAATATAGGTCTCACATTGTGTGCAGCGGTAGTAACCAAGAATCATCTGTGTACCTCATGTTTTACACTATCCCTATTACTGAAGTCCTCACTCTCATCCACACTTCAAAGTTCATTGTAGAAAATTGCATACAAATGGCGGCAGCCACAGGGCAATGAAGAATTCTTTCATAATAGCACCAGCAGAAGTCCAAGGTCATACAAAATTCACTCTCTTTGTGCAGATGAGACACGCTGTCTCATCACATACTCTACTTATGAGGGACTACTGTGGTACATAAAGCCATGGAAAGGGGGTGTAGTAGGTCAAACTGGAGCATCTGATATGGAGCAGAGCACAGCTCCTTCACATCATGGTCAGAGAGAGAAAGAGGGCAAGGATAAGGATGTAGGCTTGCTTGAGCAGCAACACTCTTAGATCAGGGCTCCTTTGACGCAAAATTAATCTTGTTTGCCATCGGATGGATATATTGACTTGTCAATACATTGGCCATTGCACTCGCCATAGAGATTTCTGCCTACGGCAGGCCGGTTCTGCTGAAAAATGCAAAGGATCCTGCAGATCGTGAGAGGCAAGCATGTCAGTCGTGGCGCACCTTGCACTACTTGCTAAATCCTCAAGACCGTTTTTGACGCTCAAAAGAAGTCGGTTGTGGCTTTAAAGAAAACGTGGAATCATTGTTCTGCAGGATTTTTGGTTGTACCTTCACGTGGATTGGTTGATGGAAGTTTGTACTTCAAAGTAGTATTTTTCAGCCTGGCTGCAAGACCCACTTCCCTGTGGCTGCGTGGCAGCCAACCCTGCTTTTTTTTTATCAGCGGTCATTGTTTCATGTGGAAACCACCGGAGATGCCCCCCGTGGTGACTGTGGAGCGTTGTTGCGTTCCAATGCTATCCTGTCTTTCAGTGAGTCATGCAGCGAGCCAGCTTGCAGTTTGTCTCATCTGAAGTACGGACGTGTCTTTTCTGGCACGTTTATGAACATGCCTAAGGGCCTCCACTGAAGAATGTGGCAGTGGGTAAAGAGGACAAAGAATATTCCAGACACTCCATAGCCCACATCAATCATTCCGTAGCTGCCGGTGACTGCCTGCCGCAGATCTTGCTGTCAAGCCGGCTGGTGGATGTCTGCGAAGTAATTGATGGTTGATGCCTGTAACTTGGTCAAAAGCATGGCGTCATTCAGGCTTATTTGTGCATGCTTGAATGTCCGGAAATCTGCATTACCCATATTGGCTCGGTGATAGGCCGTGCTGTAGTCAGATTTGTGATACAAAAAACTCATCGGTGTGTCGGACGACTCAACGCCTCCATTACAGAGCCCATCAGGGTAATGCGGGTGGACAGTTTGACGGCCAAAACGTCACGTGCTGGGCAAGGGGATCCGTAATTGCTAATGGAATTCCTACCCCCTTTAGCATTAGCCTTGCCTGGACAATTTTTTTCATGGCGTTTCAAATGTGACGGGGTTGAAACCATATGGGAAGATGGACTTTTTGTTTTGTTTTTCTCTTTTTTTTTTCTGACCTTCAGGGAAACAACCGACAATCAAGTCTGCAGCCATTTGAATCTTCTCATGTCCGGAAGGAGGTTCATAGCATCACGGTTCCACACAGTGAGAAAGAAACATAAAAAAACATGAGATGTTTCAGAGATGTCCGAAATCGTTTCAGACAGCCTCTTGCAGCTGGGTACAGCTGCAGCCGGCCCTCTGTCATTTTTCACCAATTGGAGACACTTGCCACAATCAGCCGGCTGATGCTGGATAATTGCGGGTTCCCTCCTTGACTGAGACCCAAAAGAAATCTTACTCATAGACTGAGAATCAACAAGCGGGCCAAACTTTTGGGCTTGCATGGTTGATGTGGACAATGGCTGTGCGGTCGCAGATGCTGACGAGTGTGCGGCACATTTGTACTGTGCTAACCAACCACGGCTTATCTCCAAGTCACCCCCAATCTGGTGTGACCATCTTCAGAATACCCCCATTCTTAGTCTTATCTTAAGGTATCCACATTTTTCACTTTGTTTTCAGGTTGCCCCCTGTACACTAAAGAATCACGAGGTCCCCCTTGTAATTGGGGGCAACCTGGCGATGATTCATTGAAACTGGGGGAAATTAAAGACAAAGTTATATTTTGACTAGGCATTCTGGAGATAACTTCTTTTTAAATTCAAACAGGGGGTGGCCTAGAGGTAATCCTCAGAATGGGGGTAAGATGACTATAGGTTTGCAAAAACGGGGCAAATTAGAAGTCCGCCCAACCAACCAGTGGCCGCGTAACTAGCAGCATTGGTGGATGTCCAAAATAATTCAAAGGGGGAATGACCTACCCATCCCAAGAAGATCAGCACTTCCCCCATTGCTTCAAAAAGTAGTAACCCTCTGCCCATGGTCTGAAAGACGTAGAAAATATAGCAACAAAATCCAGTGTAAATGGTGTGCCACATCTAGATATTTTAGGATGATCTTTCATGGACTTCCATCCATGATGGTGTTTCCATCCTACACTTTCTTGAATGAAGACGTCATAAGAGCATCAAAGAGTATAGTGGAGTCATATAGTGAAAGAGTACAAAATGTACACCACTTGAGTCATACACCATATGTTTTCAAAGAAACTTACAAAATCTTTTGAGTCCTACGACGTCTTGAAATGAGGCTCCCTACAATGTCCCTAATCCCTGAATGCTGTGGATTTGTACAAGGACGTTATTGAGATTAATTTCACGCAACATCTTCAATCATCTCCACAATTTTTGCAGAATTAAAAGGGCTCCAATGTTCCATCGGGACATCATAGGGACTTGTCCAATGAAATAGAGGAATGTAACATCTAGGGAACATTGATGGTAGTTAAAAAATGACATTGAATCACATTTCATTTTGTAGAATGTTAGAAGAAGATTCAAATGCATTTTTTCCCTATGGTCTTAGACCATGGAAAGGATTAAATGATTTGGAAGCCCAAAACTACCAAGAAAATGAACCTATGAAGAGTTAAATAGTACATAGAGTGAAGATGTGCTTGAGAATATAATGTGGTGAATATAATGTGGTGTATATGTTTATGAAGAAGCAACAATCCTTTCAAACAATTGTTCAATGAAGAGATGTTGAAAACAAATTGGATTTTATTATAACGCTTTCTAACTATGCATTCCCGTATGTCACTTAAACATTGTCACTTTGAAGAAAGATACAAGTTGTAATATACTAGGTTTGTTGCCAATGATCACATTGATAGGAGGAGTGAGACGCATCACAATCTATTCGGTCGGGCCGATGGCCCGACTGGGGGGCAAACAAAATAAGATGAGAAAGTCTTCAATTAAAGAGCATAACATACTCTTTTATTGGTTATGGATTATCCCATTCAAGAATAAATACGACAAGGGGGCAAAAGTGGCAAGAGGGGTGATGCGCACTAAGAGGTGCTGTGTCGAGCCATCAAAACAAGGTCAAACAAAAACCAAGCAACTGGCCATAAGTTGTGTGCCGTATCAATATGTGTGCAAAAAATGATTGTAGATTTTAACGAAATGATTCTTTGCTATAGACAGGATTGCGTGTTTGGAGAAACAACAATACGTGCTATAAGTCATGCAATGAGCTGTTGGGTGTGGATGGCAGAAAAGGAGGAAGAATGAAACAGATTGGCATTCCATACATTCATTGGTATAGTGGCAAGAATCTCCTTATTGAATGTGGATTTACCCTTCTACAATTATGGGGAGTAAAAACATCAGGAGGGGCGATGTGCATATGGAGCTGTTGCGGCAGGGCGGCAAAACCAGTGGAAAACAGACTACCATCCCCAAGTGTATATCGTGCTGCATAGAGTTAGAAGTGACCGTATTTACTGTGGATTTGCTCTAACATGATTGCATGCTGCTATGGAGTTAAAGTGAAAGGAGTATGAGGCGCATTTGAAGCAGTCACTTTAGGGCAGCAGAATACGGGTAAATTGAACCAATGGGCCATAAATTGTGTGGCGTAGTCTGTGGAGTGCCCTTATTGGTTGTGAATATTGAGTTTCAGCGATTGGAAAGGAACAAGAAAAAGAAGGATGGTACAACCTGACATCACTGTAGCAAAGGTAAAGACAGTAAAAGGAAGAATCACTGTTGCCACAATTGTGGCATGTAAAGAACAAAGGTTCAGGCGAGAAAATGATTCAAATATGATGATGACCACTGCAACAATATGACATGGGAGAAAGGGAGAGTACGCCAGAGAACCTGATTTTGTTTTGGAAAGTGAACTAGAAAATGAACATTGGAAGTTTTGAAAAGGTTTTACATGGTTCTTCCCTTTTATTGCTTCACTAAGGTTAAAAAATGGATGTATGGTATGGCCCTCTTCACATGTTCTCATGATGATGAGCATATTTGAACCATACCTCCAGGGCTGATGAACCATACCTCCAGGTTTGGCAGCAATAAAATCTGAAGCATTCAAAGTGATGCCGCGCAAGTAGCCATGGGTCAGGATCCTACGAAGGTGAAGTGATGACAATGCCTAGTACAATGAATGGCACAAAAAGTAATGCCCCTACAAGAGGTTGAAGAGAAGTAGACCTCACCACTGACATTGTGACCACATGCTGTTGAGACACAACAATAAGGCAGCAAAGTAATGTTGCCACCAAGAGAAAGAGTGAGCTGGAAGGAGACAATGTCATAAAGAATAGGACATGCGAGGCTGCTGGATCATCCATCTCAATCTCAAAGAGATAAGGAATTGCCCAAAGCCAGGAAGAAGTGGAAACTTTGATAGGGCAGGTGGTGGATGATAAGCTAACGACCGTAATGAACTTTATGAAGGAGACCATGACTAAGGTGCAATATGCATGAAGTAAGAGCTTTAGTAAGTGCCATATTGCCAACAGTCTCCAATCTTGTCATACTCCAATTCTTATCCCCACCACATTTTCTGCTTCAACATCCCAGAGTGATAAGAAAGCCAGGTATCTCTCCCACTAGGAGAAGTGTCAGTTATTGAGGGTGGTGCTGTGGCCAAACCCATGGTGTCTCTGAGTGCCCTACCCCCAATCGTGGCTCACAAGAAAGGGCCAAAGAATGCAAGTGAGTTAATAGAATTCTCTCTCCTGGGGCAAGAGGGAGGCTACGAGCTATCATATGTCAACAGGAGACGGAGGTGCATCTCCCAATGAAACGGCAGCACAGAGTGATAGGGTGAGCAGCAGATTGAAACAGCAAGATTGATTAATTAAACCCACTTACTAAGGTATTCAAATATCTAAAGCATTAAAAAAAATCAGAGGAACATATTACTACAGTGATCCTTTGTAGGTTGTGTACAATAAGAGGAACATGGAAATGCTGATACACCTAAGAGATGCAATGAAAAAAAAGGCTAAAGAACAAAAGACGATGAAATAGACATGAGTGGCCACAGAAGGCCGACAGGAAAGCGGATGAGGAATTAGCACATGAGAAGCAGGTGAGGAGGATCCTGATAACGAGCCAAAAGAAGAAGAGGACATGGAAGAGAAAGGGATGGAAGGAAGAAAGGGGAAGCTAGAATTCACAAAAACTAATGGAGTATCAAAAGAGAACCCAGAGTGGAGGGTGGCCGGTTGTGAGCATATTTCAACCATGCCTTCTCCCACGTAGGACTGGAAGGATTCCCTCCCAAAGGAAAGAGATACATCTTTAAACCTTGTAACAAAGCTTGGTGTGGTATTGGATTGGCATAAGGGGTTGAACCTGGCAATGACAGCCCGTGAATAGATGTGGGAGGAGGGGCAACTTTGGAAGCTGGCCAAGGCGAACCAAAAGATCTTCCACGTTTTGGTCCCCCCATCAGAGCTCCAAAGGACAATGGTAAAAATCCACACTGAGCATAATCACATGGAGGCTGATGAACAAACATGCCGACTCTACAGGTAAGTCCATGTGCCTAGGCTGGAGAAGGTGGTGAAGCAAGTGATTTAGGAGTGCTTCACATACTTAAATTTGAAGAAGCCCAAACCATGAGATATTGACCTCTTCATCCCACAGCGGTAGGGAGACCCCATGGAATGCAGATTCACCAATTTCCATGAGTTCAAAAAAATGTGGCATTTGTTCCTGTGCCTATTTTTCATGCTCATCCTGAAAAGAGATCCACTCAAGCATCCACCTTCCTGTGCAAAGAATGATTTTTAGAGTTGGTCGTTATAGCAACGTGCATAGTGAGGAAAACACAGAAATCAAGTGAGAACCCCTCAAAAACCTGCTACGATGGGATATGAGGGTCGTGCGCTCAGGCAGGTGCCTCCTACATATGAAAGGTTGGGTGGAGCAGATGCACGATTACCTGGCGAGAGATGTTGGAGCGACTGGAAATGCGGATTGGGTGGAGACGTTGAAGCACGCTGCAGACTATCTTTGAACATGACACCAGTGAGCTCCACCACATTATCACCGCACATCTTTGTGTTTGGCTGTACTAGCCCAGCACCCTGAACCTCCCCCAGCAGTAGATGTACCTATAGGAGTGGGATCTATATCGGGAGGTGGAGGGAGGCAAGAAAATACAAGAGCAAGCAGAGTGTCAAAAGAACAAATGGAGAGATGTGGCAATTCCAGGGTGGTTAGACAAAAGGGAATGCCTGACACACTCCCAGACGTGCACCTGTAGGGTGTAAAGTTTGTGCACAGGTCTTGTGACTTGGGTAACGAGTGGGTCAATAGGATGCGGATTTCCATAGGAGACTTTTTCATGAAGCATGTATTTTACTAGGACAGGAGGGAAAAAACCCTCCCACTAAAGGTCATCTACGTTCATTGTGTGGAAGTAGGATACCTACGATTGGAAGGTAAGAATGTACAAGCCCCAATGACGGAGGTTTGCCTCTCCAAAGATGCATGGAGATCACATATTTGCAGGTTTTGACATGAGTTACTCTGGTTCAATGTCTGTAAGGAGGGATTGTGGAACATTTCTTTCAACAGTGGATGTCAGAAATCTGCGTAAATGAATAGCTTATGAAAAAAAACTAAATGTTTGAACGGCCTTGGCAGAACAAGCAATAAGGACAGCAACAGCTGCAGCAGAGCATCATGGGGTGAACTGGAGATGAGAGCAGCCTCAGTCAGAAAAGCGGGGTAGCACTATTAGAAACTGGAGGGAAGGGAAGCAGAAGCAGCATTTCAGCAACATGAGGGCCACATAGCGAGGTGCAGCACGTCATCAAAGGAAGCTCGGATGATGATTGGTCCCTATTCTATGTGCGGGGGGAACTTGGCTTAGGCAGTAACTTTGTGGTGTGAACCCAATGTCACACTATCATGCAGTAGGGAGGGGGCTACTACTGTTACTTGGGGGACAGGAGCTGTAAGACAAGTACAAGTGATTCAAGTGCAAGGAATTTTTTTTCCACACGAGGAACAAGTGGATGAAAGAAATGGAGGATGACGAGGATGGGGATGACAAAGAAGGAAATAAAGGAGTAGAGGAAGGAGATGAATACTGAAACGATGAAGAGGATAAGATACAAAGGAGTAGGAAGAAGATGTAAAGGAGTAAGAACAAAAATGCAACTAGCTAAAGACCTTGGAGGAGGAGGAGGAGGAGGAGGAGGAGGCATGGAGGAGTTTGACAGTGAGAATGAGGACGAGCAGCTTTGCCGGGGTTGCGACTTGATCACAAAAAGCCTCTACAAAGGAATGGATAGGAATGATGCACGGGATTGTAGGTGTTGTCTACAATGCAACATGGAGCATCAAGAGCCAAGAAGCAGAACTGGTGGTTTACACCTTTGGGTGGGGTGAGAAAAGGAATGGAGTACAGATAGGCCAAAGCTGTCATTGCAACAGTACACCAAATGAAAAAAAGGGAAGAGGAAGGTGAAACGAGGCAGAATTTTTTAAAACATTTCAACGAAAAGGACCAAGATATTTAGGGTGATACATTTGCTCATCACAATTACTAGTATGCGCCTGTGGTTACTGCACGCGGGAACAAATGGTTGATGTTGGACAAACCACGACAGGGTTGCACAGGTCTTTGTAAGGTGATGAGGGGAAGCAAAGAGTGTCAAAGGATGGTGGTAGGAGGAGTTTCAGGAATGAAATCGGAAGAGGAAGGCAATGAACATGTCAATGTAGTAAGCGGGGAAAGGAGATCCCACATTTTTTCACAGCCATGAGAATCAATCCCACAGCTGTATGTCATAGATGAAGAAGTGGTTCATCGCATGTCAGTGCAATAGCTCTAAATCAGCTTACTAGGACGAGGCATGGGCAAGGCCGGGCTGCATTACAACCATAGCTTATGAGATGTTGCAGATAGAAGATGATATAACAAGCATTCCATCTCCTCCTCTCCATAGTGCTTGGGCTCATGGTCAAGCTTAGCTCTCATGTCATGGTAATTGGTGTGCCTATAGAATTGCACTCCACATTTTTGTGGTGAGGTACCTTCTACACACTTTCATTTAGTGTGCGTGACTTTTGGTCTCTCGTGATGGAGACAAAAACGTATTACTCAAGCTCGCTCATGTTGGTTGTTTTGAACCAACCATTCACCTGCTACTTCAGCTTTCAAGTAACCTACATTAAGAGACACAATGATTAAGTCATCAATTTTGAGGACAACACTCTGATGCAGAAACAGTTTCTTCCCTATAAACTTAGTGACATGCTTTGCAATTCCCAAAGCAGAGATTGTTATGTACCATATCACTACTGCTTGTTTCAGCCTGTATGGCACTTTGTGGAGCCTCTACACCTTCTCCGAAGATGCTTTCACCCATTAAGGCACCTCCATGTAAACATCCTTGTCCATATTTACATTGAGGATACTTGTTTTTACATTCATTTGATTCATTTCATGGTCCCACGTGGTTTTCATTCAGAGGATGGTGCAGATGGAGGCAAAACTTGGAAAATTGCATTACAAAGCAAAATTTGTGAAAATACAAAAACTTCATTATAAAGTTACTCCTTCCTTTAGGACTATCCCCTTGCACCACTCCACCTACCAATAACTGGTGAGATTCTTCTTGTATATGCGCTTGGAGCTGATGGTTTTCTTATTTACTAGCCAAGTAACCACTTGTCACATGTCTTTCTTCTCATGGATGACGAACTTCAACTTTTTTTCTCCCTCCCAATCAGTCCGATACTTCCCCTGCCATACCTTGAGCTCTTCTCATAAAAGGAATGCTCCTGCCAGCCTTTTCTATGTTTCCTACATGAAATTGTAGTTTTTTTGTCTTCCTCACACATTTGTTTCTTAAGGGCTGGTTCTCCTATTGTTGCTGCTCCCTCACAACAGTTCTCTTACATTGTTAGTAATTCCTTTCCCTTGGGGAGTGTGAAGATGCTGACTTGTTCATCGGCTCCTCATGGAGCTCCAACACATCCAGAATTTCAGATTCGGCATCCAACTTTGCTGATCTCAGATATGCCAATGTCCCAAACCTCTGGTGGATCTTGTTGGTTAAATCTGCCATGCAGAAATCAACCCCGTTGATGTTCTCCGGCATTTCCCAGTGAAGTAGTGGTAGCCTCTGCCCCTCTTGCACCAACCCGTATCCTTGTCCATTCAATGGCTAGCCCTATCAAACATCATGGTCTGCAGTTTCACAATCCGCTGTCTTCTCGCCCAAAGAACCAGTATGCCTTGTTACCACTCTCATACCCAGCAAAGATGCACTGGTGAATCCACGGGTCCAGCTTGCCGTCTCCCTCCTGTACCTACACAACAGCACATGCAATGGAGCCAAATGTATCCAAATGCACCACATTGGGGGTTTTTTAAAATCTAAACCTTCTGTGGCATTTTGCAAACTCCAGAGTACTTGTATTGTAGAAGCTTTGTTGCCATAAAGGTTCATAGAGTATGCCAAAGTACACTGTATACTCATCGACGTCTTTTGCGCGTGTCCTTCATTACTCAACATGGGAAATATCAGATTGAGAAATGTACAGTTATCCCATTTGGCCACATCATTTTGCTTTGGGGAGTTCGGTTTGATATTTTGCCAATTAATCCATTTTCTTGCTTGAGCTCCATTGCTTGAGCTCCATTTGCTGCTCATTTGCTGCCACAAAATCTTACATGCAAGACACCATATTGCTCTTCCTCTCAATGATGTAGGGATGGAGTTTATGGTTATGGTCATCCATGATTTTGACGAAGTTATGAACCCTATCGATTAAACGTGTTGGAATTTACATAACAGAATCTTTAGGGATCTTCAGATGAGATACTCTGATGGTTCAACTCTCTGGTACTATACTTAATTTTTGGTGATGACCTCTCAGCTATGAGTTATCACTCACACACACAGGCACTCTTGCCTCAGTAATGTTACTGACTGTGCGATTCAATAGTATGAACTTAAGGCACAGTTACACGACTCATCTCACAAGATTTCCAACGGTACCAAGCTTGTTCAAAATGGTTACACACAGACAAAGTAATAGGAAATACAAACCTACAGCTACTTATCTGTCTACACTAGCTAGAAGCAGAAAAGTTCAAGTGTTGGCACAGTCCGGTCTCCTTGTGTCGTCACAGGATCTTCCGGACACCGCTCGATGATCTCCGATCATTGGCAGACCGAGGTTGGTGGATTCCCAGCGCCCTCGGTGTGATCCACGGACGAGGTCGTCTGGATCTGCGGTAGCTTCTTCATGACCATCAATCTGGCTCAGGCATTTGTCTCACGATGATGGACTGACGGCGCCTTTCGATTCAGCGACGGCGCCTATCAATCCAACTGCCCTCGCAGGATGCCTGACCACAGGATCCATCTTTAGAAAGAGGAATATCTTCCGCGTTTCCTTGTTCCTTGCCACGTCAGCAGCCTCGGAGTCGAGAGGAGCTCACACTCGCACTCTCGCCTTGTCTGCCAGACCACACATCCTGTTGGTCCAAAACCTGCCCAAATGTATGGCTTCCGGTAGGGTTATTCCATCAGCTCTCCGGAGCTCCAATAGGATGAGTAGAGAGAGTAGGGCCGCGGATGGATGGATCAGTGGGACGCCTAAAGAGGCCTGCCCACAGCCATATCATGCCCCGCCATGTAGGATAGACAGGAGGGTCGAGAGAGAGAGATGGGGATCTCTCTCTCGGCCCTCTTGTTTTTCCTTTTTGTTGATGTTGTGCCAAGCCGAGTAGATCATTGGATCGAGATAATCTGACGGCTGTCCTTTTTCCAACACAACGCTGGAGCGTTCTGCAAACTTCAGTGTGCAACAACTCCAACTTTACCAATGCGCATGCTTCTTTGCCCCCAAAAACTTAGTGTCACCTTGCTCACAACTAACGGCCTACACACAGTTCTTTTTTCTACTTTGATTCCCTTTGCTTCAAGACCCTGCACCAGTTCCTAGTCAATCTCCTTCAAAATGGTAAGATATGGCAGAGCTGGTGACGCCACAGGTCCAGGTTTTACATAGCATTGGACTGCGACCAACAGTTGACAACCTTGGAATGGAGAGGGTACAGGTTAATCCTCCCTTTTGCAATCACGTTGTTTTTTCCCTTTCTTCTGGATGATGACCTCTTCTTTCACCTCGAGCACCTTGAGCCCTCGATCCACAAGGTGGCTCACTGACAGCAGGTTTTCCTGAAAGCTGGATATGTGGAGCACGTCCTATATGGTGCATGGGATGACACGTCAATCCACCAGTGGCGTGATACAAATGTTCCATTTGCACAAATCCAACTCTTGTTTATCAATAGCAACCTTCATGTGTCGCTCCGTGGTGTTGTATGTGATGAATGCCACTACTTACACTATGTGTGCCAGCACCATCAATAGTCAATCACGTTAGAATCTGGATCCTTCAAGTCCGCAGACTCTTATGCATGCTTTCCCTGCTATCTAGCCATCCCTGGCTGGTCTGAAATATCCCTGTGGCAATCAAGTATATACTGGCCATATTTGCTACAAAAATCTCCCGTCTTGCATTCCCCTCTACTATGAGGGCAGAAGACATAGGCACAAGTTCATGTTATTCCAGTTTCTCTACCGCCACACGGTAACCTTGTTTTGCGGATGTAATAAATGACCTTTGGGGATTTCAACCGATTGGCAGGCCAGCCGCAGCCACTGGTGATCACATGACTCCAACTATCCACCAAAGCCGCGAGGACGACTATGGCTCACAGGTGCTATTTGAATTTCCACATGGTGGCTTTGCACTCAGCAACAAGCCACTCATTATACTGCAGGACCTCCATTATGTCGTCATCTTTATTAGCTCGTAGGGTGACAAGCTGCTTGAAGATGAAGAGCTTATTCACTAGCTTTCCACACAGCTGGAAAGTGAAAGCTTATTCAAGTCCTAAGCAGCCTGCATGTATATTACGTTGGCCACAGTGCTGAATTAAACATCAATAGAATTCTTACTGTGCTTCTTGTACTTGTCCACTTCTCCCGGTGCCATAGCGGCGGGAAAATGTTTTTCTTCACCGTTGATGAGCCAAAGCAGCCCCTTGTTGCTGTGACCCCAAAATGCAGAATTCCGTCCCTATCAAGAGTACATGTGGCACTGCTGCTGCTATCTTGTTTGTTCATTGTAATAGCATAAGGGTAGGAGGGATAGGGTCCTTCTATGGCTTATGTGCCGTTCTTTTTTTTCTTTTTTCTTTAGTAGGTTGTGATGCACATTCAAGAATACCTAGCCTTCATTGATGTGCGTTGCCACTGCTTGAAGCACCCTAGTGGCGACAATCAAAAAAATGATTGGAGAACCAAGATCACAGTCAACACTGGAAATGGAAAGAACCGCCAACAAACCATCTCAATCAGAACCGGGTTCTGGCATCAGTTTCAGTTTGACACAGATTCACAAAGCTAGTGATCAATGCTTCCAAATGCCTCCAAGCACACCAAACAAAACGCGCATGTAGGAGAAGCCCTCAAACAAATAGAACTTTGGAAGATTGCATGGCGTAGACTGCATTGTCCATGGTGTGGTTCTAACGCTCAGATACACCATTCTTCTAGGGTGTAGCAGGGGTGGAGAGCTGGTCAAAGACATTGCATCCAGAAAGTAATGCGTCCATCTTGCCCATGAACTTACCACCACAGTCTGACCAAAACGCATGTTGTGATTGACAGGAATGATGCTCAGTCATCACAAGCCACAGGCACACTGTCAGGTGGGCATTGTTCTTCTGGTGGAGGTTGTAGACCCACCACATCCGAGTGAAGTCATCGGTCACGGAAGAATTTATTGATCCCAACCGGAGAAGGACTCAACTGGACAAGGGCCGAGAAAATTCAAGTGGACCAGCTCCAGTAGGCAAAGTACCCGGGAGGTAGAGTTGGGGTAGATGTAACAATACTTCTCAGCTTGGGTGTAGAAACAAGTGTTGGTCTTGGGCAGCCTCTTGAAGGAAGCTGCATCAAGACCAACAGCTTGATGTATCTGAATGAGCTTGATGACAGTTTCTGAGCTCACGTTGTGAAACTGGTGATGCATCAAGTGCTGGTGCTGAGGAGATAGATCTCTTATGACAAGCACACACACACACACACACATAC
>SZWC01013217.1:34752-49088 GCA_023375785.1 Penium margaritaceum | reverse complement strand
GGGGGTAGGGGGGGGTAAGGAGGGTGTGTGGGGTGATGACGAGGGAGGGGAGGGGCAGGTTGGGATGATGATGAGGGAGGGGGAGTTGGTGATGATGATGACAGGGGGGAGGGATGATGAAGAGGATGACGAGGAAGAGGAGGATGATGGGGGGAGGGGACATGGTGATGATGATGGAGGGGGGGGGATGGGGATGATGATGATGAGGATTGGAATGAGGAGGGCAATGACGGTGGGGAGGATGAGGAGGACGATGGAGAGGATGATGATGGGGGTGAGGAGGATGAGGAGGTATACATGATAGTGGAGAAGAAACAAAGCGGGAAGAGGAAGCGAGCTGATGGGGAGGGGAGAGTTGTGACAAAGAAGCACAGGAGGAAGGAGCAGAAAGGCAAGTTGAGGACGTCGAGCCGTGGGGGATGTGTCGGTACTATGCGCAAAGTTGTCTATGTGCAGAAAGTGCACCGCACCCCAGTCCCCAAGAAGAAACATCCCGCCAACACAAGGCGTCGTGCAGCTGTGTGGTAGTACTTCACCGCTGACAAAGCCGCTGGTTCACCGGCCACATGCAAAATCAAGACCTGTCCTCCCAACACGTGGGAGGTTAAGCGGACGCAGTCCAACACAACCGCAATGCAGTCGCACCTGGAGGTACACCACCCCAAGGAGTACAAGGTAGCTTTCCTCGTACAAGCGCTCCAGAAGGCCATCGCTGCTGAGGGGAAGGAGGCAGCTGTTGAGAAGGCCGAGGACGTGCCGCAGGCAAAGATCAGGGACTATGCGGCGCTGGGTGTCCTCAAGTGAGTGCACAATTGACATATGTAGTGTTGGTGACACGCATTGGTCGCTTCCTAAACTTCGTTCTTGACCTCTACCTTTGCATCCTGCATCTACACCCAAGAGGAGCTATGGAACGACATCATGCTCCACTTTGTGGAGTCAGGCATCCCATTCACGGTGGTGGAGCTTGAGTCCTTCAAGTGGCTCATCAGGAAGTGCACGGACATGGATGCTCCATGCCGTCAGACGTTGTCAAACCTCGTCAAACGTACGCACCTAGCTTGGCGGAAGCAGATTCGTGATTGGCTAATAAGCCAGCCGGGAAAGCTAGGCCTCATAATAGATGGGTGGACAGGGGACAACGGGACATCATGGGTTGCACTGACAGTGCACCACTTTGACAGGGAGTGGAGGACGCGGGCTATGGTTCTCAACTTTGTGTGGATTGATTGCCCACACGATGGGGAATGCTGGCCTGACGCAGTGGATCGCTGCATTTGGGCTTCATGTGAGCTGGGGCACAAAGTTGCAGGCATCACGATGGACAACGCGTAGAACAACATCATCTGCATAACCATTCTCCACAGCCTCCATCCTCAGGATTTCCCAGAGGGCACTACATTCCGCTGTTTCTGCCATGTCATCAACCTTGCTGTGCAGGACTTCCTGCGCGATGAAGACATTGAACCACTAGTGGTCAAGGTTCGATGTCTTGTTGCACATGCGCGTCACTCAAGCCAGCGTCAAGGGGCATGGATTGAGCACAGTGGGGAGGAGACGTTGTTCGGCTCGTGAATGATTGCCCGACCCGGTGGTCATCAACGCATGCTATGATGAAGGAGGTTGTTGAGCAACAGAAGACGGCTGACCTGTACATTGATGAGTTTTGCAGGACAAACGGGGGGCTGACAGAGATCACCATCACCCGCGCAGAGTGGCCGAAGATCCGATAGGTGACTGAAGATCTCAAGGCATTTGCCACAGTGTCTGAGATGGCTGAAGGTGAGAAGTATCTCACGCTTGGGAATCTGCTTGCGTGGTACTACTTTCTGCTTGACCATTGCAAGTAGCGGCGTCCCACTCTAGCAGAGGAGTAGAGCCCAGCAGTAGTTGGACGTCCATGAGAGAGCCCAATCACTGTAGGATTGGCGCGTGCAGAGAGAAAGCTGTTGAAGTACTGGGACACAGTGGGAGCCCGCGGCATCGTCACCACATGCATGGATCTAACCTTTGGGCCCGAGTACTTCGACAAGCGCGCAGCTACGGGGAAGGACGCCCCTACCCAACTCATCACAAGTGCGAATGCTGTTGGTTTTCGTGCACCTCTCATTGTACTTTGTTATGTCCTCTCGGCTTGTATACATCGGCGTGCAGATGACTGACGGCGAGACTCGATTGTGCAAGAGTGTCGCTCGGTGGAGCCAACGCGCACTGAGGCCCATGCACCGTTCGATGGAGCCTCCTCCCTCCGGCCATGCGCTCAGCTCCATCGACATGCCTCCTCGGCGGTCAGGCCGCCAGTGGTCACTACCACTGCAGATGCTGTTTTCATGCACCCAGTGCTGTTTCTGGTTGTGGCTTTGCGTCTGTAGCATCATGCTGTGCCTAGGGTCCATGTCTCTTGCTGTGTGGCCCTGCCTGGCATCACTGATTTTCGTAGGCACTACATGGGTTTGGGCAGCAATAACTCTTTGCTGCTATTTTTCTAGCTAATTCTGACCGCACGACTGCGTTTGTAGCGTCAATATTATGGTATGGTCCAGGTTTCAAGCAAAACGGACGTCGCCCGGGTTTTGGGCTGTCGGGCATCTGGCACGGCTCACCGAGAAAACCCTGCTTGCCAGAAAACAGGTCTTGGACTATTATCTGTCTGGCTGGTTAGCTGAGTAACGAGTTCTACACTAGTGGGGGGGGGAGCTAGAACTTGGAGGGGTCTCCCATTGCTGCCCATTCTTCATTGCCAATCAGTTACTTTTGTTTTCCAGCTGCTTTCTCGCGCTAACTCTGGCGCACACACTTTTGAGTAACAAACCCAGAGCTTCCAAACTTAGTCTCTAGACCAGCAGGCTGAGGGGGCAGCAGACTTAAGCAACGAGCGAGGAAGCCCGCACGCTGCATCAACAACGTTTTTTCCCTAACCTGCTGCCTAATACTTCTCTTTTGGTATCAAAGCCAGAGCGTAGCAACAACAACAGAAGAAGAACAACAAGTATTTCCGTTTTGCTATCACAACCAGATGGTAGCAACAGAAGGAGAAGACTGACGTACAAGTGCCAGACAACGCCGGCAGACCCCCATATGCGCCAGTGCAGGGGAAATGCTACCGGATGTTTTCCGGCAGCATTGACCCGCCTGGTGGCGGCGTCAGAATTTTTCCCACGGCCAGGAGGCCAGGGGAAATGCTGCCGGATTTTTTTCGGCAGCATTGACCCCCAAGCTTGACGCAAGGAGGTGAGTGGCAGGCCACGTCAGGTGCTTGCTGGGAACGACGCACGCGGTGATGGTTTCCAGGTGTGACTGATAGCAGGAGCGAGTAGCAGCAATAGCAGCAACAGCCAGCAGCAGCAGTACACATCACCAGCTGGCAGTAGTGGCTGCTCGTAGCAGCTCGCAGTAGTAGCAGCAGCAGCAGCGAGCAGCAACCGGCAACAACAGCAGCTCACAGCAGCTCACAGCAGCTGCAGCCGGCGGTAGTAGTAGCAATAGCAGCGGCTGCAGCAACAGCCGCAACAGCAGTACCCGCAGCTGCCCACAGCCCGCTACTCCTTTCGAGGAGTGAGCTGCTGGTAGCGAGCTTGCTCCTCGCAGCGAGCAACGAGAAGCGAGCAGCGAGTAGCATTCTTGCTTCTCGCGGCTCATCGCTTGTAGTGAGTAGCGAGCTCGTAGAGACCAGCAAGAAGAAAAAAAAAAAAACCAAAGGGATCCCCGCCAGCTGCAACAGCCGCAACAGTAGCAGCAACAGCAGTAGCAGCAGTAGCCGGAACAGCAATAGCAACAGTAGCAACAGCAGTAGCAGCAATAGCAGCAATAGCATTAGCAGCAGCTGCAACAACAGCATTGGCTGCAGCCCCACAACGACGGCTACATCAACCGCTACTGACATCAGCAGCCGTCTGCTGACGTCACTCCTGACGTCACTACTGACGTCATCAACAATATAAAACAAAAACAGTAGCACTGCACACATTGTAGTAGCCTCTCCTGACAGCAGCCATCTTTGGCTGACGTCACTGCTGGCATCAGCAGCACATAACAACAAAAAAAACAACAAAAGGGGAAGAGAGGCACCATAAGCCACCATGACTGATCGCCCCTCTAAGGAGGGCTCCTCCTCTGTTGGGGGGACCCCCAGCCACCCTTTCCTGCAGCATCTACAGTAACTGTAGCAACAACAACAGTAGCAGTAGCAGTAGCAGCAACAGCAACAGCAGCAGCAGTAGTAGCAGCTGCCCTCTGGCGTTGTTGGCGGCGGCAACCCTGATCCCTTAGCTACTCTTCAGCAATAGCTTGCTGCCTTGACGCAGCAGCTCGTAGCACTGCAGCCATTAGACTCCCTGTCTGCCACAAGTCTGCTGCCACTATTCATCCCTCCTGGGCACGCAAATCCCACTGTGTCCGCTACTATGCATTACCTGGTGTAGCAACAGACTCAGCGGCAGCGGCAGACGGTGACCTCCGTCCTTGGCCCCACTCTGGGCGCCGACCGCAGGCAGAAGGACTTTGAGACGCTGCCCCCGCCACTGTAGGCCGGCGAGCAGTTCCAAAGCTAGGAGCTCAGCTTCCGGATTTGGGCGCAGGGTGAGGGCCTGTGGGCATACTACAACCTCCCTTATGGCCCCACCCAGGCTGACCAGCCGTATGACGCTGGTTGCACTGCTCGTGCCCTAGTGCCAGTCGCCCCTCTGGCTTCCCGCCTAACCCTAGAGCCTTTCCTAGGCGACTTCACCGCTGGCGCCACCCCCGACCGTGCAGCCGCGTGGCACGTCCTCACCCGGTCCCATCGCCTGTCCTGTGAAGCTGAGACCAGTCGTCTGCTCCGGGAGTTCAACTCCGTGCACATGGGGGAGACCGAGACGGTCACTGCCTATTAGTAGTGGGCGGAGGACATCCTTTGGCGTCACGGCTGATCTGCCCAACCCCCTTTGGCTGTGCTCCTCACCATCAAGCGCGGCGCCACCAGCGCATACGCGGACGTCTTCGTGCACTACCCCCAGGACGTCCTCTCCACCATGGCGACCCAGGGAACCCTCATGCCTTGGGCATACGAGCTCTTCCTCCGCATTGAGGAAGCTCGTCTGGAGTCCCAACTCCAGCGCACGGAGGCTCTTGCCTCCCCTACCATTGCCTCTCCTGCCGTTGCCTCCGTGGCCGTCGCTTCCCCCGCCGTAGCTACCTCATCGTCTTCACGAAAGAAGAAGAAGAGTCGGAACAAGAAAGGCAAGTGTCCGCCGCAACAGCACCAACAGCAGTAGCCGTCGACCAGGTCCAGCGGTGGTGGCTCGGTCTGCCACAACTGTGGCCAGCTCGGGCACGAGTGGTACACGTGCCCTCTCCTGACGGATGAGGCGCACATTATCGCCACCATGCGACGCCAGCGGGAGTGCTATCTCGCCTCTGCTGCCGTAGCTGCCGCCATAGCTACCGCCGGCCCTAACACCTCGACCTCATCTAGTAGCTCCGCCACTCTGACAGCTCCGCCTGTCCAGTAGACACCCGCCCCGCAACAGTACTATCCGCAGCCGTCTGCCTGGACCATCTGAAAAACAAAAAAAAACAAAAAATCCGCAGTCGTCGGCGCCTCCGTTCCCATCACCGGCACAGTCCCTCCCTTACCCAGGCTTTGGTGCCATCACTGCGTACTCGGTCTACACTTGTGGGCCGTCCTCCCCTGAGCGTCAGCTGGAGCAGTTCATCGCACTCTAGCTCAGCCTGACACGCCCTCCTCCCCAGGGAAGTGCGAGTTGCATCATCTCCTGCTCTTCTGTCCAACCCTGCATGACTGAGACTAAACTATGGGCGTGTCCCGTTTCCTCGTCTGTCTTGTCATCTTCCATGGTCTCCTCTACCACTTCCTATGATGACGTTGCATGGCTTGACGATTGGTTGTCTCAGTTCGCACCTCCTTCCACCGCGTCCGCGTCCCTTGCTTGCTGCCATGTGACCGTTAGCGATCTAGCGACCCCAGTCCAGGACCCCGTTAAGACCTGGATCATCGACTCCGGGGCCACGCATCACATGACGGCCTCTCGTGAGGCCTTCACTATGCTCGGTCCTCTAGGTGATGTCGCCGGTGTCCGGACGGGCTCCAGTCAGGTGTTGCCTGTCCGTGGTGTTGGTGTCATTCATTTTCGTGGTCCTGCCAGTGACGTCTTCCTAACCAATATCCTCTTTGTCCCTGGTCTTGAGCTCAGCCTCCTGTCCGTCACTGCCCTTGACCGCATGAGCATGGACGTTGTGCACTCGCTTGGTGTTGGCACTGTGTCATTGCGTCTGTCTGGTCTTGTTGTACTACACGGCACCGCCCGTGGCAACCTGTGGCATGTACCTCGCCTCTCCTCCTCCCCTTCCGTCTCCTCCCCGTCGGCCGCCATAGGCCATATGTTTGTCACCAGCACGCTTTCTCCTTCGCACACTCGCCTGTTTCACCGTAGCCTTTGCCACGTCCACTCAGCCGCCATAGACAGCATGCTCCGCAGCCAGCCAAAGGCATTCACCCAGAGACTTTCCCCCTCCCGTGCCCCACTAAGTGCATTGATTGCACTCAAGGGAAGATGCACCGGTCCACGTACCCTTTGTCTTCCTCCCGTGCGTCCGCCCCTCTCGACCTTGTCTATTCCGGCGTCATGGGCCCTCTCCCCACCGATTCAGTCGGCGAGCACGGCCGCTATGTCCTCACCCTCACTGACGACTACTTTCGTTAACGCTGGGTCTTCTGCTTTCGACAGAAGAGCGATGTCGCCCGAGCCATCGAGGACTGGCTTGTCCTTGCGGAGCACGAGTGTGGTCGCTCTCTTCGCCGCTTTTGCTTTGATCGCGGCAATGAGTACATGGGTGAGGCCACGACCTTTCTCGCCTCACGCGGGATCCACCATGTGACGTCCGTGCCCTACACGCCCGCCCTGAACGGTGTCTCCGAGCAATGGAACCGTACCATGGCTAACGCCGTCCAAACCATGCGGATCGAGTCAGGTCTCTCCGATGGCTTCTATTTTGAAGCCATGGCCTACATGATCTGGGTCTGGAACAGGATTCCCCACAGTCCCCTTCCCTGCCAGTCCTCGCCGTACCAGCATTGGTGCGGCCAGCGAGCTANTGCGGCGATGAGTACATGGGTGAGGCCACGACCTTTCTCGCCTCACGCGGGATCCACCATGTGACGTCCGTGCCCTACACGCCCGCCCTGAACGGTGTCTCCGAGCAATGGAACCGTACCATGGCTAACGCCGTCCAAACCATGCGGATCGAGTCAGGTCTCTCCGATGGCTTCTATTTTGAAGCCATGGCCTACATGATCTGGGTCTGGAACAGGATTCCCCACAGTCCCCTTCCCTGCCAGTCCTCGCCGTACCAGCATTGGTGCGGCCAGCGAGCTAACCTCCACCCGGCTCGCGTCTAGGGCTGTGTGGCCATTGTGTGGCTGCCCGCCCCGCAGCAGGGCGGCAAGCTCGTCCCCCGCGGACGTCCCTAAACCTTCCTCGGTGTCTCTCGTCAGTCCAAGGCCTGGCACTACTGGGATTCCTCCTAGCACTACATCGTCGAGTCCCGGGATGCCCTCTTCTTCGAGGACCCATTTCCTCGTGACCTCATTCGCCCCGGCCCGTCCGTGTCTATCCCGTCGCGTGGTGGAGTGGTGAGTCCATCCTCCGTCCTACCGCTTCCGGGTGATACATCCCTGAGTCCCTCTGAGTTGGTAGCCCCAATCGTGTCCATCGGCCCCTCTGAGCCGGCAGCCCCAGCCGCGTCTGGTGGTCCCTCCAGGCCAACAGCCCTAGTCGCGTCTCCTCGTCCCTCCGCGCCAACAGCCCTAGTCGTGTCTGCTGGTCCCTCCAAGCCGGCAGCCCCAGATGCTTCCTCCGATCCCGCCAGGCCGGCAGCCCTAGTCGCATCCGCTGGTCCCTCCGGACCGGCAGCCCCAGTTGCGTCCGCTGGTCTCCCGGACCGGCAGCCCTAGTCGTGTCCGCTGGTCCCTCCGGGTCGGCAGCCCAAGACGCGTCCTCCGGTCTCGCCGGGCCGGCAACCCCATTTGTGTCCGCTGGCCCCTCTGGGCCAGCAACTCCTGTTGCGTCCACTGGCCCCTCCGGGCCAGCAGCTCCAGTCGTGTCCGTTGGCCCTTCCGGGCCAGCTGCCCCGGTTGCATCCGCTGGCCCCTCCAGGCCAGCAACCTCGTCTGCCTCCATTGGCCCGTCACACTTAGCGCCATCTCCTGCCCTGGCATGCTACACACGTGGGCCAGGCGGCAGCCTCCGACCCAAACCGTTTGTGACCGCAAAGACCGTCGCACCGCGCTCCTTGGCGCCTTGACCCCCCGTGACTCCACGTGTCTCCTCCACTCCCACGGTCGTGAGTGGAGACCCTGGCACCAAGGTCCTCGGCTTGACCACCTTAGCCATCATTACAGACCTTCACCCGGGCTCTGCACTCGGCTACGCCATGCTTCATCTCGAGCATCGGCACAGTGTTATGGCTACACTCACGCGCATCCCACATGGGGCTCAAGATGTACACGCTCTCTTAGTCCACTCCACAGCACGCCCGAAGGACCCCGCCACCCTACGCGAGGTACAAGCCTCTCCCGAGGCCGTACACTGGGATGCTGCTTGCGCTGATGAGCTCGTTGCTATCCGACAACACCATGTGTATGACCTCGTTGACCTTCCTCCAGCTTGGAAGGCCATCGACGCCAAGTGGGTCTTTCGGCGCAAGTGGAAGCTCGATGGGTCCTTGGACAAGTACAAAGCCTGTCGTACAGCCAAGGGGTTTGCGCAGATTCCCAGGGTCGACTACGACCAGATCTTTGCCCCAGTTGGCCGGTTCTCCACTAGCCGGGCACTCTTCAGCCTGGTCGCCCAGCATGGGTGGGAGCTGTATCAGATGGATGTGAGCAACACTTTTCTCCATGGTTCACTCGAGGGTGAGGAGGTCTACATGGTGCAGCCCCCAACCTTCGATGATGGCATTGGGACAGTCTGGCGACTACGTAAGGCCCTCCATGGCTTGAAGCAGTCGCCTTGGTGCTGGAACCAAGAAATGAGCAGCACGCTCCTTTGAGGCGGACTCCAGCGAAATACCGCTGACCCCGTATTATTTGTCAGTCCGCGAGGCCACCCTTTCGCCGCTGTTCTGGTTTACATTGACGATCTCCTCATCGCGTCGTCAAAAACGGCTGCTATCCGGCGTGTCAAGGACTTGCTGTACGCCGCCTACCAGATGAAGGATCTCGGATCTGCCAGAGTCTTCCTAGGCATGGAGCTCGAGCATGATCTCTCCTAGGGCGTCCTCCACATCCACCAGACCGCCTATGTGCAGACTCTGTCCACCCACTTTGCGGAGGACCTGCCACTCGTGCCGAGCGCATCCTTACCCATGTCACCCGAAGGCCATGTGAAGCTGAAGACTCCTGACCCAGTGGTTGTAGGGGAGCCTGTGGACGTGACCACGTACCTACGAGTCATCGGGTCACTGATGTTCCCGGCGACGACAACGCCCCCAGAGATCGCGGTTGCCGTCAACCTCCTGGCCCAATTTTCTCAGGAGCCAAGTCACCTCCACTACGAGGCCGCGATACGAGTACTACACTACGTCGTCCTCGGCAAGGTCTCATGTTCTGCCGCCAGCCGGCTGTTGTCGCGGTGGGCTACACCGACAGCGACTGGGCCGGCAGCCTAGACGGTAAGAGTCGCACAAGCTGGATCTTTCTGGTTGGCGGCACAACTGTGTCCTAGCAAAGCGGCAAGCAGGGGTGCATTGCGCGCAGCACTGCTGAGGCTTAGTACATTGCTCTTGGCTCAGGCGCGTTTGAGAGTGTGTGGTTGTGTCATCTGTTGCCCGAGTTGCGTCAGTTTGTCCCATCCATCACGTTGCATTGTGATTGTGAGAGTGCCATGGACATCGCCGACAATGACGGCGTGCATCACACACGCACAAAGCACATCAATGTTGAGTATCACTATGTGCATTCGTTGTTGCATGACGGCAGTATCAGCATCGTGTGGGTTGGCTGACTTCTTGACCAAGGCACTAAAGCGTGACTCGTTTAAGAAGGCTGTGAATACGGTCCGTGTGCGTCCGTGAGTGGCTCTCTTTGTCCATGCTTGCATCTCTACGTGGCTTGGGGGAGTCTAGTCGTTGACTGTGTCTCTGCCCGCACATGTGCACTGCGCTTGTGAGTCATGGGGGAGTGTTGGTTTTCGTGCATCTCTCATTGTACTCTGTTGTGTCCTCTCGGCTTGTGTACATCGGCGTGCAAATGACTAACGGTGAGACTCGACGCTGCTAGAGTGTCGCTAGGTGGAGCCGACACGCACTGAGGCCCACGCACCGTTCGCTAGAGCCTCCTCCCTCCGGTGATGCGTTCAGCTCCATCGGTAGGCCTCCTCGGTGGTCGGGCCGCCGACAGTCACTGCCACTGCAGATGCTGTTTGCATGCACCCATTGCTGTTTCTGGTCGTGGCATTGCGTCTGTAGCATCATGTTGTACCTAGGGTCCATGTCTCCTGCTGTGTGGCCCTGCCTGGCATCATTGACTGTTGTAGGCACTTTCTGGGTTTGGGCAGGCATAACTCTTTGCAGTTGTTTTTCTGGCTGATTCTGACCACACGACTGTGTTTGTAGCGTCCGTGTTATGGTATGGTCTAGTTTTCAGGCAAAACGGACGATGCCCGGATTTTGGGCTGTCGGGCGTGTGGCAAGGCTCACCGAGAAAACCCTGCCTGTCAGGAAATAGGTCTAGGACTATTTTGTGACTGGCTCGTTAGTTGAGTAACAAGTTCTACACTAGTGGGGGGAAGCTAGAACTTGGAGGGGTCTCCCATTGTTGCCCATTCTTTATTTCTAATCAGTTACCTTCAGTTTCCAGCTGCTTTCTGGCGCTAACACTGGCGCGCACACTTCTGAGTAACAAACCCGGAGCTTCCAGACTTAGTCTCTAGACCAGCTGACTGAGGGGGCAGCAGACTTAAGCAACGAGCGTGGAAGCCCGCACGTTGCATCAACAACGCTGCTGCCCCAACCTGCTACCTAGTATTTCCGTTTTGCTATCAGAGGCAGATGGTAGCAACAGAAGGAGAAGACTGATGTACAGGTGCCAGACAACGCCCGCGGACCACCAAATGCGCCAGTGCAGGGGAAATGCTGCCGATTTTTTCCGGCAGCATTGACCCGCCTGGTGGCAGCGTTAGAATTTTTCCCACGACCACTGGGCCAGGGGAAATGCTGCCTGATTCTCTCCGGCAGCACTGACCCCCACGCTTGACTCGAGGAGGTGAGTAGCCAGCCACGTCAGGCGCTTCCTGGCAATGACACATGCGGTGACGTCCTCTAGGTGTGACTGACAGCAGGAGCGAGCAGCAGCAGCAGTAGCTTGATGCGGCAGGGAGTAGTGGCAGCAACAACCAGCAGCAGCAGCACACAATAGTAGTTGGAAGTAGCGGCAGCTCGTAGCAGCTCGTAGTATTACTAGCAGCAGTAGTGAGCAGCATCTGGCAACAGCAGCAGCTCGTAGCAACAGCAGCAGGCGGTAGCAGTAGTAGCAGCAGCGTCTGCCGCGACAGCCGCAGCAGGAGCAGCCGCAGTTGCCCGCAGCCCGCTCCTTACCACAAGCAGCGAGCTGCTGGCAGCAAGCTTGTTGCTCGCAGTGAGCAACAAGAAGCGAGCACGCTGCTCGTGGCTCGTCGCTTGCAATGAGCAACGAGCTTGCAGCGACAAGCAAGAAGAAAAAAAACGAAAAAAAAACAAAGGGATCCCTCGTAGCCGCAACTGTCGCAATAGTAGCAGTAGTAGCAGCAGTAGCAACAATAGCCGCAACAGCAACAACAGTAGCAGCAACAACAGGAACAAAAGCATCAGTAGCAGCAGCAATAGCAGCAACAGCAACAGAAATAGTAGCAGCAATAATAGCAGCAGTAGCAGCAACAACAGCAACAGCAACTCAGCAGTAGCAGCAGCAGCAGCAGCAGCAACGGCAGCAACAGTAGCAGTAGCAGCAGCAATAATAGCATCAGTTGCAACCCCTCAACAGCATCAGCATCAACCAGTACTAACGTGAGCAACCGTCTGCTAATGTCACTGCTAACATCATCAAAAACACGGAAAAAAGCAGTAGCAGTGCACACACCATAGTAGCCGTTGCTGACATCAGCCATCCTCGGCTGATGTCACTATTGACATTAACAGCATACAACAAAAAAAACAAAAAAGGGGAAGAGAGGCACCATAAGCCACCATGACTAATTGCCCCTCTAAGGAGGGGTCCTCCTCTGTTAGGGAGACCCCCAACCCCCCTTTACTGCAGCTTCTCCAGTAGTTGCAGCAGCAGCAGCAGCAGTAGAAGTACCAGCTGCCCTCTGGCGTCGCTGACGGCAACCCTGATCACTTAGCTGCTCTTCAGCAATAGCTTGCCGCCTTGACGCAACAACTCGCAGCGCTGCAGCCATTGGCCTCCCAGTATGCCACCAGTCTGCTGCCACCACTCATCCCTCCCGGGCACGCTAACCCTGTTGTGTCCGCTACTATGCATTACCTGGTGGAGCAGCAGACTGAGCGCCAGCGGCGGACGGTGACCTCCATCCTTGGCCCCACTCTCGGAGCCGGCTGCAGGCAGAAGGAATTTGAGACGCTGCCCCCGCCACTTCAGGCCGACAAGCAGTTCCGAAGCTAGGAGCTCAGCTTCCGGATTTTGGCGCAGGGTCAGGGCCTGTGGGCATACTACACCCTCCGTTATGACCCCACCCAGGCCGACCAGTTGTATGACGCTGGTCGCGCCGTTCGTGCCCTAGTGCCAGTCGCCCCTCTGGCTTCCCGCCTAGCCCTAGAGCCTTTCCTCAGCGACTTCGCCGCTGGCGCCACCCACGACCCTGCAGCCGCGTGGCACGTCTTCACCCGGCCCCATCAACAACGCTGCTGCCTAATATTTATGTTTAATGCACATGCGGCACTGCGCCATGCATTGCAAGTTGTTCGCGTCAACCCCTTGCTGTCGATTAGAGAGGCGAGCACAGAGGCAAGCAGTAGCATCAGAGCTCTGCCGAGAGGCACCGCCACCCCCAGCAGCCGCAATGGCCGCCTCTAGAAGCAACGTCCCCTCCAGCAGCATCTGCGTGTCCAGCAGCAACCCTCTACCCATGAGCATTAGCCAAGTGCACAACAGCAGCAATAGTTAGCCTGGCAGCAGTAGAAGCGTCAACCCCGCCCCGGTGACTCGACTTGCTCGCAAGATGAACCTCTCCCAGCTACGTATGAACAAGGCTCTGCAGTGAGGGGCAGCACCACCAAAGAAGGACACTCTAGTTGAGTTCGAAGAGGAGCTGGCCTGGGCCAGTAAGGGAAAGAGAAGTCTGGCAATTTTTTGGGCTGAGAACGAAATGCGGCTGCCAGCCATGGCTGCACTCGGGAGGGACATGTTTTGCATCCCTTGTAGTAGTGCGTCTTTTGAGCATGTTTCTTCACAGGCTGGTAGCATTCTCACTGAGTACTGCAACAACTTGTACAATGAAACATTCAAAGCGCTGGTGTGACTGAAGGGGTGGAAGAGCGTTGTGGGTTAAATTAAGGCCTGGCTAGATGCTCTGTTCAGGGGCAAGGACGTTGCTTAGAATCTCGCTTATTTCTTTTTTGTACCACGCTATTCGTATTTCTTGCTCCCATTAGTATTCCAATGATGTGTAACGTTCTCCTTTCCTTTGCAATTTTCCATTTGTGCCATGCCATGGTTTCCAAGTGCATGAGTTTTCTTCCATAGGAAAGGTATGAACGGTATGCATAAGGTCCATACAAAAATGAACTTCGATCTGCACCTGAAAATTAACTGAATGTTTTCATGTAAAGTCGAAATTGAGTCAAAATCGATATTTTACTATTCATTTCGATTTCAATCATGGTTGTGTAAAAAAACGTTGTCTTATGCCAGTCGATATCGAGTGGAAATCGATGTGACAGCAATGTAGAATCGATTCGATATCAATATCGATTTTGACTACACAGTCGAGGTCGAAAGAGTCGAGATCGATATCGATGTTTTCAAAATCGATATCGATAATCTCGATATCGATTTTGATTTAACATGCTCAGCTGTTGGCGGTTCTACTCATGAGGGTGACGATGGCGACAGTAGCACCGCCACATGACCCTGACTGAAAGCAGATTCCCGTTCTTCAGCAGTGATGTTAATTCTCTGCGTCACAGCATTGATGTCGGTGGTTTCGTCCGAAGCAGCCCCACCGACGGCTTGACCCAAAGGATCGCTGACACTTAGTTCAAGATCCATAGACTTTGCTGAAGCCGGGGTCCCTTCAACCCTCGCACTCAAATCCGCCACAAAGATCAAACAGTCCTCTCATAGC